>JAXCMG010000040.1:4383139-4406738 GCA_034642415.1 Podarcis siculus
GGGAGATAAAGGTCAGCACCAACACTTTGAATTGAATGATTTGGAGGGTACCAGGTGTGTGTGTGGGGGGAGTATAAGTAAAAGTTTCTATTTTTCATTTCTCTCCTTGTATTTCTCAGGAGTGGCTCCAAGGACCCTGAAGCTTGAATACTGTGTCAGCTTCTGGGCTAAAAACATCACATGCTATTGGAACCCGTTGCTGGATATAGGCCCTGAAACTACGTACAGGCTCCACATCACAGAGTAAGTCCCTTGCCTGCCTCTGGGATGGCAGAGATATAGGACCACACAGTGTCATATAATCAGCACGTTTGAATATTATTGTTATCATTGCTTGAGGTGGTTGACAATTTTGTCTACCTGGGTTCCACTGTAACCAGCAATCGCTCCTTCAGTTCTGAGCTAGACAAGTGGGTGGCGCTGTGGTCTAAACCACTGAGCCTCCTGGGCTTGCCGATTGAAAGGTCAGTGGTTCGAATCCTCGCAACAGGGCGAGCTCCCATTGCTCTGTCCCAGCTCCTGCCAACCTAGCAGTTCGAAAGCACACCAGAGTGAGTAGATAAATAGGTACCACTGCAGTGGGAAGGTAAACGGCGTTTCCTTGCGCTCTGGTTTCCGTCATGCGCCAGAAGCGGTTTAGTCCTGCTGGCCACATGACCCGGAAAGCTGTCTGCGAACAAACGCCGGCTCCCTTGGCCTGAAAGCGAGATGAGCACCGCAACCCCATAGTCGCCTTTGGCTGGACTTAACCGTCCAGGGGTCCTTTACCTTGACCTTGAGGCTCATCGGTTCTGCACTCCTGCACCTTGAACCCACAACTGCTAAGGAGTGCTCCCTCCTGTTTATTTTTTCCAGAGAAGCTGGCCGCTGTCAGATGGATTTTGGCCACACAAGAAGCTGTGCCGCCACCCAGGGAGAGAGTGCCTGCGGCGTCCCGGTGGAGAACCTCTTTGCTTTCTACAAAATAAACCTAACTGCCGAGAGTCGAGGAGTCCAAGTGAGCGCTCCGGAAATGTGCATCCATGGAATGAGCATTGGTAAGTATTGCAGGAACTCTCCCCCCCCAATCATTCAGTTTGTACAAACACAACACACACTCACACATGACATAGGCAACGTTTCTGTTATAAATTCATAGTAAATCAACCGTACATCCGATTTTCACCGGTCCACTTTTATTTTACTCCATGAAGGAAGGACTATCAAAGGGGGATGGTTTGATACAGGATGGCCATAATCCCTTAAGCGTACCAACACGTACTCAGGGGCCCTCCCCAGTTGGCATGACCACCTTGATGGTCCCAGACAGAAGACCATCAAGGTCACAAAGAACTTGCATATGGGAGTGGATTCAGCACAGACTGGAACAAAGGACAATGGTCAGATCTGCCCTCTGGGGGCAGGAAACCGCCAGCTCCCCTTTGTCCTCTGGAAATGACTCATGGGGAGGGGGAGAGGAGGAACCAGCCAGGTGACAAGATACTCAGGTTACCTCCACAACTCCTCCCTCAACCCATCCTTTTTTGTGATGTAGTTGTGATGTAGTCACACACGACGGACTTCCGGAACGGATTAAGTTTGGGAAGCAAGGTACCCCTCTATTATTATTATTGCACAACTATGAGATCATTGTAGAATCCAAGAAGGTTGTATAATCTTCGAAGGGGGCGTTGCTGCGAGTATCAGGACGGGACCCCTGCCCTTCTGGGTTTGACACTGCGCCGTTGGATACAGATACCAACTTTCTCTTCCCACCCCACATCTAGTGAAACTGAGCGCACCTGAGGTTAGCATCGCCGAAGCAAACAAGTCGCGGTGCTTCTACCTTGAATGGAGCATCCCCGGCGATGAGGTGCTGTCTGTGTTAGAGACGGAGTACGAGATCCAGTTCCGCGATGTGGCAGAGACGACTTGGAAGCAGGTGAGCGAGTGTGATCCTTTGCCCGGTGCCTTCTGTGGTGCAGATCTGTTGCTACGTACAGTGGTTCCTCGCAAGATGAATGCCTCGCAAGACGAAAAACTCGCAAGACGAAAGGGTTTTCCGTTTTTTGAGTCATTCCCCAAAACGGTTTTCCCTATGGGCTTGCTTTGCAAGACGAAAACGTCTTGCGAGTTCTTGCGAGTTTGTTTCCTTTTTCTTAAAGCCGCTAAGCCGTTAATAGCTGCTAAGCCGCTAAGCCGTTAATAGCCGCTTAGCCGCTAAGCCGTTAATAGCCGCTAAGCCGTTAATAGCCACTAAGCCGTCAATAGCCGCTAAGCCGCTAAGCCGTTAATAGCCGTGCTTCGCAAGACGAAAAATCCGCAAGATGAAGAAACTCGCAGAACGGATTAATTTCGTCGTGCGAGGCACCACTGTATTTGTTTAGCGCCCTGTGTCTTGACGTTTGATTGAAAGACAGGCCCCTGCCCCAAGGGGGCTTGCAAATTGTACTGTTGAGAGAGTATTAACTTATGGTCTGTGTGTGTGGTTTGGGAGCTGCACGGCCAGGGGAAAAAACAATGCTGTCCAGGGTTGTAAAGACTGCAGAGAGAATAATTGGGTGCGCTCTTCCCACCTTGGATCAAATCTATGCTTCCAGGTGTCATAAGAAAGCTGCAGAGATAGCGCAGGATAGTGCGCACCCCGGAAATGATCTCTTTCAGCTTCTGCCTTCTGGAAGAAGGTATAGGGTTATAAAGACTAGGACTAACCGCCTGAGAAACAGTTTCTATTCAAATCCGATTTTGATTTTAAACGCAGTATAAGGTAGTCTCTTGGGACGCGGGTGGCGCTGTGGGTTAAACCACAGAGCCTAGGACTTGCCGATCAGAAGGTCGGCGGTTCGAATCCCCACGCCGGGGTGAGCTCCCGTTGCTTGGTCCCTGCCAACCTAGCAGTTTGAAAGCACGTCAAAGTGCAAGTAGATAAATAGGTACCACTCGGGCGGGAAGGTAAACGGCGTTTCCGTGTGCTGCTCTGGTTCGCCAGAAGCGGCTTAGTCCTGCTGGCCACATGACCCGGAAGCTGTACGCCGGCTCCCTCGGCCAGTAAAGCGAGATGAGCGCCGCAACCCCAGAGTTGGCCACGACTGGACCTAATGGTCAGGGGTCCCTTTACCTTTTTAAGGTAGTCTCTATGGGAGTATATTTAATTATGGAATATCAGAGTTTTAAGGGGGCTAACCAGGCTGGGATAGCTGGGATAGCAGGCCTGCTGGTTTTGGAATGTCTGACGTAGATTTTCAATTTCGTTGTTCTGTATGGGACAATGACAATAAAGATTATTGTATCGTAAATCTGACTGCGTCCCCTGCACAGTCAAAGAATACGGCCCTCTAAGACTCCTGAGAACTGCAGTTTACTGAGGGTTCTAGGAATCGTAGCTCTATGAGGGGCAAACTACAGTTCCCATGGTTCTTTTGGGGCAGGGATGTTCAGTTTCTGTTAATTGATTCTCATGGGAAACTTGCAGATTCTGGCTTCAGACAATTAACTCAAGGCAGTGTCAATTTACTCTTGGCAGAAAGCCCAGGTCTGCTTGACCTAGAAACTACTTACTCTGATTGGTTAATGACCAGCACTCAACTCTTATCTAGGGATTGCTAGCTCAGTTTGATGTGAGGTGTGTTAGGAGTAGGAGTGCTGTGTATGGTTAAGAGAGAGAGAGAGAGAGAGAAAGGATTTATTTTGCTTTGTATGCAGAAACTCTGCTGGTTTTATTTTTCCCTTTTAATAAATCCTGTAAATAGTTATTCTGAGTCTAGCTGACTAGTCATTTCCGCCGCAACTAGCTTCTTCGCTGTGCAGGAAAACTCTGCTACGTTTGGGCTAAAGCCAATAGGGCTATGCCTGACACTCCAAAGTTCCATGAGGGAATGTGCTTTAAATGAATGGTGCATACGCAGCCTGGGAAACATCAGAGGAAGGTAATAATGATAATAATTTATTATTTATATCCTGCCCATCCAGCTGGGCTTCCCCAGCCACACTGGGCGACTCCCAACAAGATTAAAAACAGAATAAAACATAAAATATTAAAAACTTCCCTAAATAGGGCTGCCTTCAGAAGGGCAAGGAAATGGGTGTTAGGGTGCATGCTCTACTTATCTCCCGCTTGGACTACTGCAATGTGCTCTCCATGAGGCTACCTTTGAAGGTGACCCGGAAACTGCAACTAATCCAGAATGCAGCAGCTAGACTGGGCACTGGGAGCGGCCGCCGAGACCACATAACACCGGTCCCGGGTCTTAAGTTCCAGTCTTTCTTCTTCTTTTTAAGTCCTCATTAAACCTGATCAGCATTGTAGTGCTAATTTCTCCTGACAAATCTTTGGAAGCTGTTTGCGCTAATATTCACATTTTGGCTATGCAATTTCACACAATATAATGCGTTTTGCATGTCATTTTCACAAATGCATGCATTTATGGGCACACGTTACCCTGTCGAGTGCTTTTTTTTGTACGCGTTACTTTGTTGGAGGGCCTCATTGCAAAATCCAGACATGTACCAATTTCAAAGGATGGCTGAGATTTGGCAAATCATGTAGATCTGCCTTTACTTACCAACCAAATACTATTATTTCACCTGCCTCAATTTGCAGTGGCAGCTGAGCTTTAAAAACAAACGAAGCGCTAAAGCACGCTCCCCACTCCCCAATATTTCTCCTCCCGCAAAGGTCAATTTCACATCGTCTGAAAATGCCCCTGGCTTCGCAAACATCTGCCACGTCGCCCCCTTCACCAACTACTCTGTCCGAGTGAGGGCAAAATACCTCCATGAAGCTTCCTTCGCCATCAGCGGTGGGCGTCCTTCCTGGAGTGACTGGAGCCGTGAGAGATTTGTGAGGACCCTGCCTGAAGGTAAGGTGACCTCTGCTATGCTTAGAGGCGACACTGCATCACAGGGGATTGGTCTAGATGACCCTGGGATACCCTCCCAGCTCTACAGTTCTATGAATCTACGACACAGGCACTCAGATGCTCTCAAGAATGGGAGGGTCAATTGTGCCTCTAGTTCAGGCATAGGCAAAATCGGCCCTCCAGATGTTTTGGGACTGTAACCTTATTGGAGTTCACCAATTGGGTCTGCGTTGCTTCTGGACAGGAGGAAGGAAGTCAAATGACACTGAGGGTTGGTTCAGAGAAAGAGTTCTTTATTTCTGCTCTCCGGAGCAGCAGAAAGGCACTTGCATGGTCAGTCCACAGCAAGTCCAAAGAAATGAGAAATTTCATGCAGTATATATATCCTCCAGGCACCCTCTCCCCCTTCCCCAGGAATCCAGCCACGTCAGCCTATACACACAGGTTGACAACGCAGATGTTCCTGCTCCGACACTCTTAACCATAAAAGGGTATTCCTTCCTATACTTCTGACCATAAAAGGATATTCCTTCCTGTACTTCTGACCATAAAAGGATCTTCCTGTTCCTACTCTTATCTTGGAGCAAGAGATCACCATTTCCAAGAACACGCTCTGACGCTGTTCCCAGACTGGGTCTGTGCGTCTTTTGTGGTCAGGATATAAGATAAGGCACAGACGTGTCTTCCCTGTTCTACTGGTACAGTCAAGGCCATCCTTGCCATCACAAACTGATAAAGGAGAGGGCTCTGAGCACTTATTTATACAGCTGGGTTTTGGCTCAAGAGCTCAAGTTAAAGCATTTTAGCTAAGGAAAAATAGGGATTTTGGTGCAGTTTCAAACTGCCTGCACAGTCAGTTTTGGGTCTGGGAAACCCATTCCTTCAGGACTACAACTCCCATCATCCCTGACCACTGGTCCTGCTAGCTAGGGAGGATGGGAGTTGTAGTCCCAAAACATCTGGAGGCCCGAGTTTGCCTAAGCCTGCTCTAATTTCATAATGTCGTGTGTCTCTTGTATCTCTTTCTGCCTCCTGCGTTCTCTTGACATGAGAAGAGTTTGCAGGATCTGGCCAATGGCACCAGCATCGTGTTCTCACCGGGGCCCCTTCTGGGAAACCCTTAAGCAGGATTCAAACACAACTCTCCCATCCTGCGGCTCCCAGCGACTTGTATTCGGAAGAACTGTTGCCTCCAACTTAGGAGACAGAGCCACTGGCCTTTTCCTCCGTGAATTTGTCTAATCTTTCAAAGCCATCCCAGTTTGGTGGCCAACATCACGGCCTCCCAGGGGTGGTGGCGAAGCAAATTCTGTAGTTTGCGCTGGGTGAATAAACTGCTTTCTCTGATCTAATAATATAATAATAATAAAATTTTATTTATATCCCGCCCTCCCCAGCCGAAGCAGGGCTCAGAGCGGCTAACAACAGTAAAATAACACAACATTCTAAAATCAATTCATTATAAAATCAGTTCAAATAAAATTAATGGCAACCATGGGTTAGAGTTCTGTAAGGATTACCAAAGGAGGGGGTCAGACTGTGCCCTGGCCAAAGGCCTTGTGGAACATCTCTGTCTTGCAGGCCCTGCGGAAAGATGTCAAGTCCCGCAGGGCCCTAGTCTCTTGTGACAGAGCGTTCCACCAGATCGGAGCCACAACCGAAAAGGCCCTGGCTCTGGTCAAGGCCAGCCTAACCTCCCTGTGGCCCAGGACCTCCAAGATGCTTTTGTTTGAAGACCGTAAGGTCCTCCATGGGACATACCAGGAGAGGCGGTCCCATAGGTACGAGGGTCCTAGGCCTGTACTGAATCTCGACGTTTTGTTTCTGCTGCAGTTCCGTCGACAGGGCCAGCTCTTTGGAGGAAATTAGGACATGCCGATAGCTATGGAAACAGAGTGGTTGTCCTCATGTGGAAGGTAAGGACTGGTACACAGTGCACCGACACTGTGGAGTGAGGGGGTGTTGCAATGTGCCAACAGCTGCAGGTGGCATAGTGCCAACACCATTGTCTGAGAGCAAGCCTGTTGCTGGACGGGTGAAAGATTTGTGGCACAAAGACAGCGTCTCGAGGTCCCGAGGGGCCGCATTTGGTGTATATGATGTAAAGGTAAAGGGACCCCTGACCATTAGGTCCAGTCGTGGACGACTCTGGGGTTGCGGTGCTCATCTCGCTTTATTGGCCAAGGGAGCCGGCGTACAGCCTCCGGGTATGTGGCCAGCAGGGCTAAGCCGCTTCTGGCAGCTTAATAAAAGGGGGAAAGGAGCAGTTTTTTCTTATAACAGTTGCAAACTTTTCCTTTTGCTTCCACCTTTCAGCCCTTGACGCTAAAGGAGGCAAACGGCGAGATTCTGGGATACAGCCTTCACTCACAAAAGAGAGGGGAGGCCGCGATGCTGCGATGCTTCACTCCAGACCTGCAGTGTAGCCTTCTCCTCCCAGCCGGAGAGGAATTTACGTTCCTTGTGGTGGCCACCAACATGGTGGGCATGTCTCCTCCGACCAAACTCGTAGTCCCGCCATCCGGCGGTCAAGAAGGTGAAGTAGGACAGTGGGGAACAGCAAATGCCATTTTTAGGTAAAGGGACCCCTGACCATTAGGTCCAGTCGTGGCCGACTCTGGGGTTGCGCCACTCATCTTACTTTATTGGCTGAGGGAGCCGGCGTACAGCTTCCGGGTCATGTGGCCAGCAGGACTAAGCTGCTTCTGGAGAACCAGAGCAGCGCACGGAAACGCCGTTCACTTTCCCGCTGGAGCGGTACCTATTGATCTACTTGCACTTTGACGTGCTTTCGAACTGCTAGGTTGGCAGGAAATGCCATTTTTACCTTTGTGCAATAGGCTGGATTCGACTCACATTCGCACAGCAAGAGCTTTTGTGTCAAGCAAGCAAAACTTCAAGGACACATTCCTTAGTCCAGGTTATCCGAAGGACCACATCCTCCCATAGGGCAGCGGGTGGCGCTGTGGTCTAAACCACTGAGCCTCTTGGGCTTGCCGATCAGAAGGTCGGCAGTTCGAATCCCCACAACAGAGTGAGCTCCTATTGCTCTGTCTCAGCTCCTGCCAACCTAGCAGTTTGAAAGCACGCCGGCGCAAGTAGATAAATAGGTACCACTCCAGCGGGAAGGTAAACGGCGTTTCTGTGCACTCTGGTTTCCGTCACATGTCCCGTTGCGCCAGAAGCGGTTTAGTCCTGCCGGCCACATGACCCGGAAAGCTGTCTGTGGACAAACGCCGGCTCCCTCAGCCCGAAAGCGAGATGAGCGCCGCAACCCCATAGTCGCCTTAACTGGACTTAACCATCCAGGGGTCCTTTACCTTATCCTCTTATACGAACCTGCGCAGGCCCTGAGACTTTTTGGGGGAAGCCCTCTTCCCTGGGATGCCTGGGGGTGGGGAACGAGGGAAAAGGCCTTCTCAGCTGTTGCTCCCAAACTTCGGGTCTTCTGACCAAACTGGCATTTTGGAGTGTTGGTGAGCATTCCGTGACATTCTTTTTTTTTTTTTTTTTTGCTTCTAGCTCTGCTGTCCCCGCTGCCCATCCTGGTGTCTCCAGGAGGGGACCACAGCCTCAACTTACGCTGGCCCCTCCCAAGCAACCCAATGACAGTCTACATTTTCGAATGGGGTCAGCTACCCGCAAAAGAGGGCAGAGATATATCCTGGCATTATCAGCCAGCGAGCGTTGGCCATGCGCTCATCACAGGTGAGTCAACTGTGTGACGCAGCGGCAAAAGAAGCTAATGCGATTCTTGGTTGCGTCAGCAGAATTCTGGTGATGGGGCAGGGAAACCCAGCAGTTTTACGCTAATTTCTCTCTTATGGAATCTCTTTATTCGTCTCCAGAAGCAATCGTGCCAGGAAAGCTCTATGAACTGAAGATTTTCGCCCTCACAGATGGCAAGATCTGGGCTTCGGGTTCGACCAGTGCTTACTCCAAACAGATTGGTAGGTGGGACCAGCAAGTATTACATTAATAATAATAAATAATAATAAAAATTTATTTATACTCCGCCCTTCCCAGCCAAGACCGGGCTCAGGGCAGCTAACAACCAACAATAAAAACAAGTTCATTAAAATACAATTTAAAAGAATAAGATACAACATTAAAACATTAGGATGCAGTCACTTCATAGGAGGAGAAAGGAAAAAGAAAGAGGGGGAGGGAATCAAATTGGCTCCAAGCCAAAGGCCAGGCGGAACAACTCTGTCTTACAGGCCCTGCGGAAAGAAATCAGATCCTGCAGGCCCTAGTCTCATGAGACAGAGCGTTCCACCAGGCCGGGGCCAGTGCTGAAAAGGCCCTGTCTCTGGTTAGAGCTAATCTGACTTCCTTAGGGCCTGGGACCACTAGGGTGTTGCTATTTGTGGACCTTAAGGTCCTCCGTGGGGCATACCTGGACAGGCGGTCCCGTAGGTATGAGGGTCCTAGGCCATGAAGGGCTTGAAAGGTCAAAACCACCACCTTAAATCTGACCCTGTACTCCACCGGGAGCCAGTGCAGCTGGAAAAGCACTGGGTGAATATGCTACCGTGTCCGCCTCTTCGTGACCCCCTGGACCAGAGCATGCCAGGCCCTCCTGTCTTCCACTGCCTCCCGCAGATTGGTCAAACTCATGCTGGCAGCTTTGAGAACACTGTCCCACCATCTCGTCCTCTGTCGTCCCCTTCTCCTTGCGCCCTCCATCTTCCCCAGCATCAGGGTCTTTTCCCGGGAGTCTTCTCTTCTCCTGAGGTGGCCAAAGTCTTGGAGCCTCAGCTTCAGTATCTATCCTTCCAGTGAGCACTCAGGGCTGATTTCCTTCAGAATGGAGAGGTTGGATCTTCTTGCAGTCCATGGGACTCTCAAGAGTCTCCTCCAGCACCAGAATTCAAAAGCATCCATTCTCCGGCCACCAGCCTTCTTTATGGTCCAGCTCTCACTTCCATACATCACTACTGGGAAAACCATAGCTTGAACTATACATGGGGAGAGATACTGCCAAATCACATATCATGTCTGTGGCCACAGCATGAACCACAAAAGTCATACATCCACTGTTTTGTTCAGAATATATTTTTTCTTGTTTTCCTCCTCTAAAAACTAGGTGCATCTTATGGTCGGGTGCGTCTTATGGGGCGAAAAATACGGTAGATGCAAAGTTCGATTTGTGTGTCTATAAACGGATACTCATTTTTCGTCCTCTCCCCCCTTTCCCTCCTTCTTCCCTCATTCTCCAGCTCCACTCCGTGCTCCGACATTATATCCCGTCCGAGTCTGGAAGTCCCAGGCTGAGTTGCAGTGGGAGACTCTCCCTTTGGAGGAATGCGGTGGGGTGATACGAAACTACACCGTCTTCTACAAAAAAGAGGGTGACGACGAGCATAGTAAGGGTGTGCTTCCTTCTGTTCTGACAGGGAACACCCCCCCCCCCATCGCAAAAAATGTAGCTGTGGTTGCTTGACCATTTTAAAAAAAGACACACCAAGTTTCTAGACCTCAAGGCATGGGTAGGCAAACTAAGGCCTGGGGGCCGGATCCGTCCCAATCGCCTTCTCAATCCGGCCCACGGACGGTCCGGGAATCAGCGTGTTTTTACATGAGTAGAATGTGTCCTTTTATTTAAAATGCATCTCTGGGTTATTTGTAGGAAATAGGAATTCGTTCATATTTTTTTTCCAAAATACAGTGGTACCTCAGGTTACATACGCTTCAGGTTACAGGCTCCGCCAACCCAGAAATAGTGCTTCAGGTTAAGAACTTTGCTTCAGGATGGGAACAGAAATTGCGTAGTGGCAGCAGGAGGCCCCATTAGCTGAAGTGGTGCTTCAGGTTAAGAACAGTTTCAGGTTAAGAACGGACCTCCGGAACGAATTAAGTACTTAACCTGAGGTACCACTGTATAGTCTGGCCCCCCACAAGGTCTGAGGGACGGTGGACCGGCCCCCTGCTGAAAAAGTTTGCTGACCCCTGCCTTAAGGAGGTGAAAGGCATGTTTCAATGGGTCCAAGTAACTCCCGCAAAGATCTCAGGTGCTAGATGAGGGCCTGAGTTGCACATGCAGAAATCTCAGCTCCTTGAGAAACGTTGTTGTATATTTTTAACGCTGCCCCCCTATGCACAAGCAGAACAAAACCAAAGCGTTCCAAAACCAAGGCGCGCTTTCCCATAGAAAGCAATACAAAATGGATTAATCCGTCCCAGACTTTTAAAAACAACCCCTCAAACAGAAATTTAACATAACTAACGAGACCACTGATCAATAAAATGAAAGCAACAATCAATGTACAGTGGTACCTCGGGTTACATACGCTTCAGGTTACAGACTCCCCTAACCCAGAAATATTACCTCGGGTTAAGAACTTTGCTTCAGGATGAGAACAGAAATTGTGCGGCAGCAGCAGGAGACCCTATTAGCTAAAGTGGTTCTTCAGGTTCAGAACACTTTCAGGTTAAGAACAGACCTCTGGAACGAATTAAGTACTTAACCCGAGGTACCACTGTACTGCACTATAAAATAAATAAGACAGTGTTGTAGATGACAAAAAATAAAATTAATTTTTTTCCTTACCTGCACTGACGATAGTCATTGTTTGGATGGGGGGGCTTTTCTCCATTTCCGCAGCCACACAATCAGTAGCTGAACTGGGTTCCACACAGTCACAAAAACAAACAAACCGACAAAGCCACAAAAACGCAAAATAAATTGCAAAAACAAAAGCGCCAAACTTAATCTGTTCTGGTTTGCCTTCCGAAATGTTCAAAAACCAAGGCGCAGCTTCTGATTGGTGCAGGAGCCCCGGAAACAATAGCCGAGAGCCACATTGGACGTTCAGTTTCCGAAAAACGTTCGGAAACCGGGACACTTACTTCCGGGTTTGCAGCGTTTGGGAACCAAGGCGTTTGAGAACCAAGGTGTTTGAGTCCCAAGGCGTTTGAGAACCAAGGTACCACTGTACTCAGGGTGGCCAACCCAATGTCCTAATGGGAAGCAGGACCCAGCTTGCTGTTTCTTGCAACTGGTCTTCAAAAGCATCGCAGCCTCCTCTGACTGCGGATGCAGAGCTGGTAGCCATTTTGTAGCCTTCTTCTTGCCTCAGGGACAGCCCCTCTGTCTTGTTTTCCAGCGGCGGTCGTCCTGGACAGCTCCGTACACGGCTACCTCATTGAAGGCCTGGCTCCTAGCTCTGCCGTGAGGGTCTTCATCGCCGTCGCCAACGATGGAGGGAGCACAGACGGACCCGTTCTGACCATCCACACCAAGGACTCCGGTGAGGGAACGTGGTGGGGGTTCCAGGGGTTGCGTTTCCTCTGCGTCCGAAGCGTTGCCACCTTTCCCATTCAGCCCCGTGCTTGCGCCTTTAATAATAATAATAATAATTTATTATTTATACCCCGCCCATCTGGCTGAGTTTCCCCAGCCACTCTGGGCGGCTCCCAATCGAGTGTTAAAAACAATACAGCATTAAATATTAAAAACTTCCCTAAACAGGACTGCCTTCAGGTGTCTTCTAAAAAGAAGATAGCTGCTTATTTCCTTCACATCTGAAGGGAGGGCGTTCCACAGGGCGGGCGCCACCACCGAGAAGGCCCTCTGGCTGGTTCCCTGTAACCTCACTTCTCGCAATGAGGGAACCGCCAGAAAGCCCTCGGAGATGGACCTCAGTGTTTGGGCTGAATGATGGGGGTGGAGATGCTCCTTCAGGGATACTGGGCGATTTAGGGCTTTCAAGGTCAGCACCAACACTTTGAATTGTGCTTGGAAACATACTGGGAGCCAATGTAGGTCTTTCAAGACTGGTGTTATGTGGTCTCGGCGGCCGCTCCCAGTCACCAGTCTAGCTGCCGTGTTCTGGATTAATTGTAGTTTCTGGGTCACCTTCAAAGGCAGCCCCATGTAGAGCGCCCTCCCACCAGATGTCAAAGAGAAAAATAACTACCAAACTTTTAGAAGACATCTGAAGGCAGCCCTGTTTAGGGAAGCTTTAAATGTTTAATAGGTTATTGTATTTTAGTGTTTTGATGGAAGCCGCCCAGAGTGGCTGGGGAAACCCAGCCAGATGGGCGGGGTATAAAGAATAAATTGTTGTTGTTGTTGTTAAAAAACACCACAGTGTTTTGTATGTATTACAAACATGCAACACCAGGTGGCGCAGTAGAGCAGAAAACTTTTATGTACGGCTTTACATAGTGGTTCCCAACCCCCTGTAACTGTGTGAAATAAGCAATGTTGTGGCTGTATCCCTGTGGATGGCAGGAGGGGGTGGTGTCGGCTTCTCTTTTCTGAATGCCTCGGCCTCCAAGATCTGAAGCTCCCTCTTTCTCCCTTTGCTTTCTTGGCAGATTACGGCGAAACCGAAATTCTCTCCTCCGTCCTTTGCGTGGGGTTCCTCTTCGTCCTGCTTGCCGGATCCCTGGCCTGCCTATGGAAGCATCGGTTGTACGTGTCCGTAAAGCATCGCCTTCCCCATCCCTCTAGGCCCAACCCGTCGTTTGCTAGGGCTCCCAACTTTTTCTTCTCTCTCTCTTTTAAAAAAAACATCCTCCGGAGAGGGCTCAAAGGAATCATTTTGCCGCTTGGGACTGCATGACTCAAGAAAACACCCTGAGCATAGCTGTCAAGCGTCCCTTATTTGGCGGGAAAGTCCCTTATCCCAGCGCCGTGTCCCGCTGCTGTCCCTTATTGATGATGTCCCTTAAATTTCCCGGGTTTCAAAGGAAGCAGCTCCTCTGCCGGCCAGGGTGGAGGGAGGCTCCAACTGGGTTGCTTGGCTGCCCAGTCCGGCCCAGTCCGGCCTCCTCTCACCAGCCTCGGCCCCCGGGAGCGCCTCCCCACTGGGACTGGTGGGAGCCTCGGGCCCTTCCGCCACCATCCTCCTCGCGGCCGCTGAACTGGGCGTCTCTGCCTGGGGCCTCCCCTCTGCCCGTCACCGCCGCTCCCGCTCCCACTAGGCCATACTGTGGCTGTGCCGCCGAAGGACCCGGATGAGATGGGCAGCCTGGCATGGCCTATGAATTGCTGAGGAGCCTTGAGAGGAGAGCGAGGGCAACCATAGAGAAAGCAGTTCAGAGAGAGGAGGAAGAGGAGGAGGCGGAGGCGTGGGCAGGTGTTCCAAGGGCTACAAGGGAAGGACCCATAGATTTGTAGTGGTAGACTAGCATAGCTGGTCTGATCTGCGGGTTTTCTTCGGGCGCTATTTCCCCCCACCCTTCCTCCCACCCCACGTGATAGAACCGAGAGCTGCAGATGGAGCACAAAGATACAGAACTGCAGCAGCATCTTCGTAGCTTGGACTTCGTTTTGGGCGAAAAGTGGTTGCTGCTTGTAGTTATTTAATTGCAGTGTTTCATCGGCTGGTGTCTGGAGCAGCAACATCTGGAAACGAAGGGCTAAAAACCGGCGCTGCTCTCCAAAATTACCTGGTCCCTTTTAACTGGTTGACTAAAATCCCTTATTTTCAAGGCTGCTGGTCCCTTATTTTCAAGGCTGCAAGTTGACAGCTATGACCCTGAGCCCCTTTCTACACCGGCCTGTGGGAAAGTCTCTCCCTTCTAGACTATGGCTCCCATCGGCTCCAGCCGTTGTAGCCATCTCAAACTATAACTCCCGCCAGCCTCAAGCCACTATGGCTGTTTCAAACTACAATTCCCATCAGCACCAGCCAACACGCTGAATTGGGCTGGTGGGCGTTGTCGTCCAAAAGTATCTGGAGAGAACCAGTTTGGCAGAGGCTGGCATGCCCCGTGCCAGGGCTCAGGGGGTCTTCCTCAGAAGCACATTTCGGAAGCCTGGGGCCACCACCAAGACAGCCCTGTCCATACACACACACACACACACACCTCAGCTTGCTTGTTTAGTGAAGCTTTTAATGTTTGATGTATTACAGTATTTAAATATTTTTTTGGAAGCCGCCCAGAGTGGCTGGGGAAGCCCAGCCAGATGGGCGGGGTATAAAAATTATTATTATTATTATTATTATTATTATTATTATTATTATTATTATTATTATTATCACACGAGTCTCATTCTGTAAAGGAGACACTTTGAAACCGGACCAAAGTCTTCTGCCTGCTAGATTGTGATTTTATTGCTTGGGCAAAGCAAGGAGAGGGAGGGCTGGTGCTTCAGAAACTAGATTTTGCTTTCCTTTTTAATTTTCCGAACTCGTTTCACTTGAAGTCCTTTTTTTTTTTTTGTCTCCTCCCTCCACTCTTTTAACTAAAGTCTCTGGATTTTTCAGGCTTCGGAAGTACCTGTGGCCGCCGATTCCCAACCCGGCAAAAAGCAACCTTGCTACATGGGCACCGCAAAAAATGTGTCTGGTGAGTAATAATAAATAATAATAATTTTTTATTTATACCCCGCCCTCCCTGGCCAGAACCGGGCTCAGGGCGGCTAACACCAAAAAAATGACAATAAAACGTAATAGAAGAAAGAAAAAATAGTTGGTTAAAATACGGGTTAAAATACAATTTAAAATGCAGCCTCGTTTTAGTAGTAGCCCATAAATCAAAGCCATAAGGGGAGAAAAACATAAAGGCCAGGCGGAACAGCTCCGTCTTGCAGGCCCTGCGGAAAGATGTCAAATCCCGCAGGGCCCTGATCTCTTGTGACAGAGCGTTCCACCAAGTAGGGGCCAGTACTGAAAAGGCCCTGGCCCTAGCTGAGACCAATCTAACCACCTTGCGGCTTGGGACCGACAAAGTGTTGCTATTTGTGGGCATACCAGGATAGTTTTGTTTGTGTGGGGGGCTTGGATTGGCACAAAAAGGATTTTCCCCGCCTGCCCCCGGCAGTTAAAGACGCCTTCAAACACAGCCTGTCTGTGACCTAAGAGCAGTTCAGCCAATCGCTGAGCAGGGGCATTAGAGACGCATTGTAGCCCAATTAGAACATAGAACCAATGGCATTAAGGACTCAGCCAATGGGATCATTGGCCAGCACAGTGCTTCTGTGACCTAAGGGCAGTTCAACCAATCACTGAGCAGAGGCTGTAACCATCGCTGGACCCAGCGAACTACAATACGGCCATTACGCCAGTCCAACCAGAGAGTCAGAATTTTTAAAGGACACCCTTAAAGCCCCTTCTTGTCCTGAAGGAGCGTCTCCGCCCCCATCGTTCTGCCCGGACGCTGAGGTCCAGCGCCGAGGGCCTTCTGGCGGTTCCCTCATTGCGAGAAGCAAAGCTACAGGGAACGAGGCAGAGGGCCTTATTGGTGGTGGCGCCCGCCCTGTGGAACGCCCTCCTACCAGATGTCAAAGCGATAAACAACTACCTGACATTCAGAAGACATCTGAAGGCAGCCCTTCAGTTTTTAATGTGTGACATCTTAGTGTGTTTTTGGTCTCTGTGGAAGCCGCCCAGAGTGGCTGGGGAAACCCAGCCAGATGGGCGGGGTACAAATAATAAATTATTATTCTTATTATTATTTAGGATTTCTCTCCTTGTCGCCCTGAGAAATGGAGTCGAGATTATCTCACCCTGACCATCACTGACCTCCTGAGGGTCCTCCCCTCCCAGTCGGAGGAGATGGGGAGGAAGACCTTTTGGGGGAACCAGTGGCTGGTGGATGTTCCCGGGCCTTTGCAGAAGTCAGCCCCCATGACCAGAAACGGAAGCCCCTCCTGGGCAAGCAGGGGGCAGCCCCAGAAGAACATGTCCACCTGGAGCAGAGTGGACTACTCCAGAGTCATCGTGGTACAGAAGAACCATGGTCCAAGTGAACCTCAGAGAAGTCCTCACCATTCGCAGTCCTCCTCCAAGAGCCAGGATACTGAAAACTCTGCTCTCGGATCCATGTCTGGCCAAGGGGTCTGGTTGCAGAATTTTACCTATGAGGCCCTGCTAGATGCTGGGCCAGGCAGCAGGGCGTTCGGGTCTGTGGGTGAATTTCCACTCCTCGTGAGTCTGGTGGAGGGAATTCTCCACCCAACTGAAAGCCCGCAAGGGACTCCGAGGAAGAAACCCTAGCGTATCTCGCAAGGATCCTGCAAGACGTCCGATAAGAGCTTTCTTGCTGCTCAGCTATATTATCGTAAAACTAACCTGCTGGGAAAGGCGTACGACAAGGCTGTATATTGTCTCCCTGCTTATTTAACTTATATGCAGAATTCATCGTGCGAAAGGCTGGGCGGGATGAATCCCTAGCCGGAATTAAGATTGCCAGAAGAAATATCAACAACCTCAGATATGCAGATGACACAACCTTGATGGCAGAAAGTGAGGAGGAATTAAAGAACCTTTTATTCAGGGTGAAAGAGGAGAGCGCAAAATATGGTCTGAAGTTCAACATCAAAAAAACGAAGATGATGGCCACTGGGCCCATCACCTCCTGGCAAATAGAAGGGGAAGAAATGGAGGCAGTGAGAGATTTTACTTTCTTGGGCTCCATGATCACTGCAGATGGTGACAGCAGCCACGAAATTAAAAGACGCCTGCTTCTTGGGAGAAAAGCAATGACAAACCTAGACAGCATCTTAAAAAGTAGAGACATCACCTTGCCAACAAAGGTCTGTATAGTTCAAGCTCTGGTTTTCCCCGTAGTGATGTATGGCAGTGAGAGCTGGACCATAAAGAAGGCTGATGGCCGAAGAATTGATAATTTTGAATTCTGGTGCTGGAGGAGACTCTTGATAGTCCCATGGACTGCAAGAAGATCAAACCTCTCCATTCTGAAGGAAATCAGCCCTGGGTACTCCCTGGAAGGACAGATCCTGAAGCTGAGGCTCCAATACTTGGGCCACCTCATGAGAAGAGATGACTCCCTGGAAAAGACCCTGATGTTGGGAAAGATGGAGGGCGCAAGGAGAAGGGGACGACAGAGGACGAGATGGTGGGACGGTGTTCTCGAAGCTACCAGCATGAGTTTGACCGAACTACGGGAGGCAGTGGAAGATAGAAGTGCCTGGCGTTCTCTGGTCCAGGGGGTCACAAAGAGGCGGACACGACTAAACGACTAAACAACAACAACATTATGGAAGAAACGTCTTGAAATAGTAAGATTTGACCGTGGAACCAGTGACCTGGTGCGAGTGGCTGGGCTCTCCATCAATGCCGTAGAGATCTCTGGTTTTCCGATAGGACCCCTCCAGCTCTTCTGCGTTATACATTGAAAGGAGTGCGATATTGCACAAAAGAGCTACAGCTTCCCCAAAAGAATTCTGGGAACTGTAGTTCTTTAAGGGTGCCCAGAGTTGTCTCCTAACAGAGCTACATTTCCCAGAGTGGTTTATCAATCAGTCACTCTTCCCAGAGAACTCTGGGAATTGTAGTTCCGGGAGGGGAATAGCACCCAGAACAAACTACATTTCTCGGCACCCGGAACAAACTACCGTTCCCATTATTCTTTGACTGTTTAAAGACGGCTTGAAATGTATAGTGCAGCTTAGGACTTTATGGATTAAATCTTTGCTCCTCCTTGCGGAATTCCAAATCGTTTACCCCAATATTACATTCAAATGACAATAATAATAATGCAATTAGTACAACTCCTTGCAGGGACGTGGGTGGCGCTGTGGGTTAAACCACAGAGCCTAGGGCTTGCCGATCAGAAGGTCGGCGGTTCGAATCCCCACGACGGGGTGAGCTCCCGTTGCTCGGTCCCTGCTCCTGCCAACCTAGCAGTTTGAAAGCACATCAAAGTGCAAGTAGATAAATAGGTACCGCTCTGGCGGGAAGGTAAACGGCGTTTCCGTGTGCTGCTCTGGTTCGCCAGAAGCGGCTTAGTCATGCTGGCCACATGACCCGGAAGCTGGACGCCGGCTCCCTCAACCATAAAGCGAGATGAGCGCCGCAACCCCAGAGTCGGCCACGACTGGACCTAATGGTCAGGGGGTCCCTTTACCTTTACAACTCCTTGCAATGCAGGAATCCCAGCTAAACAATCCCAGACCGTCCGACTTCTTCTGAAAAATCTCCAACGAAGGAGAGTCCGTTTGCCCGGCGACACACTTCGTACCGTCAGGAAATTCTCCCTGGTGTCTTGAGAGGGAGAGGAGGAAGAACGAGGAGGAAAGTTTTGGGGAGGAAAGATTTGCTCGGAAGTGAGGTTTCTTACGAGAGGCGAGAAGGCAAAAGGAGGGCTTAAGGAGAACATCTGTAGACAAAAGGATGAGTCACGCTGCCGAAGGGGAAGAAAATAAAATACTTAACTGTTCCTGAGAGATGGGCAACTGCTCCTGCAATTGAAAAGGGCAAGGCCAATGGAACCGTAGGGGCTGAGTTGTGTGTAGGGGGGCAGATCCTGAAAGGTCTCGCTGCTTCATTATTTTGGAGACAATAAGGCTGAAGAGAGTGGGATTATGAGTTGGGAGAGCAGCAAGGAAAAAAAGGGGTATTCAAATCCATTGTGCTGCCAAGGAGAGTCGTGGGAGAGGCTACAGATCAGGGCCTTGGGGTGGCGGGGAGACTTACCGTATTTTTCACTCTATAAGACACACTTTTTCCCTTCTAAAAAGTAAGGGGAAATGTGTGTGCATCTTATGGAGCGAATGCAGGCTGCGCAGCTAAGCCCAAAGCCAGAACAGGGAGATGGAGCGCTGTGCAATGCTCTGTCTCGCTGTTTTAGCTTCTGGCTTTGCTGCGCAAAGCCTCCACAGGGCAGCGGAGGCTTCACAGGCTATCCCAGAAGCCAGAATAGCGAGATGGAGTGCTGCGCAGCGCTATGTCTCGCTGTTCTAGCTTGGGGTTAGCTGCGCAAAGCCTCCACAGGGCAGCGGGATGAAGGCTCCCCGTGCCCTGCGGAGGCTTCGCGCAAAGCTAGACCGGCTATCCCAGCGGCTATCCCAGAAGCCAGACCCCTCTTGCTGTTCTGGCTTCTGGGATTCAGAATTTATTTTTTCTTGTTTCCTCCCCCCAAAACTAGGTGCGTCCTATCGTCTGGTGCGTCCTATAGAGCAAAAAATACGGTGACTCAGAGGAAGGGGCACAATGGGAAGTTTGTTGTGGAGTGGGGTGGGTGGGAGATGAGAACTCAAGAAGAGTTTGGCTGCAAGATCAGGCACAAGGAATGGATCAGTGCAGGATCCAGGGCAAGCTGCAGAATTTGTCGGTGCGAGGTTTTGCACAGCACGCTGGAATCCCGAAGGAGATTGCTTGCTTGTCTGCTGCGCTTTGAAAATAAAGCTAAAAGATGAAAACCCTCCGCCTGAGTCGTTTGAGAACATCCCCATCAAAGCCAGTGGGGCTTGCTTCTGAGTACAGTGGTACCTTGGTTCTCAAACTTAATCCGTTCCAAAACCAAAGCGTTCCAAAACCAAGGCGCGCTTTCCCATAGGAAGTAATGCGAAACGGATTAATCCGTTCCAGACTTTTAAAAACAACCCCTAAAACAGCAGCTGAACATGAGTTTTACTATCTGACAAGACCATCGATCCATAAAATGAAAGCACTAATCAACGCGGGTGGCGCTGTGGGTTAAACCACAGAGCCTGGGACTTGCCAATCAGAAGGTCGGCGGTTCGAATCCCCGTGACGGGGTGAGCTCTTGTTGCTCGGTCCCTGCTCCTGCCAACCTAGCAGTTCGAAAGCACGTCAATGTGCAAGTAGATCAATAGGTACCACTCCGGCGGGAAGGTAAACGGTGTTTCCGTGCGCTGCTCTGGTTCGCCAGAAGCGGCTTAGTCCTGCTGGCCACATGACCCGGAAGCTGTACGCCGGCTCCCTCGGCCAGTAAAGCGAGATGAGCGCTGCAACCCCAGAGTCGGCTGGACCTAATGGTCAGGGGTCCCTTTACCTTTACCATAAAATAAATAAGACAGTATTGTAGATGATAAAAATTAAAATTATTTTTTTCCTTCTTACGTGCACTGGTGGTAGTCATTGTTTGGATGGGGGGCTTTTATCCATTTCCGCAGTCGCGCAATCAATCCGTCCGTAGCTGAACTGGGTTCCACACCGTCACAAAAACAAATGAACCGGAAAAGCCTCAAAAACGCAAAATGAATAGCAAAAAGAAAAGCGCCAAACTTAATCCGTTCTGGAAGTCCGTTTGACTTCTGAAATGTTCGAAAACCAAGGCGCGGTTTCTGATTGGTGCAGGTGCCCCAGAAACAATAGCCGACAGCCGAATCAGATGTTCGGCTTCCAAAAAACGTTCAAAAACCAGAACACTTACTTCCAGGTTTTCGGCGTTGGGGAACCAAGGCGTTTGAGAACCAAGGCATTTGAGAACCAAGGCATTTGAGTCCCAAGGTACCACTGTAATCTCATCCAAGGTAGCTAGATTGGCTATGGAAGCCAGAGGGTCTTTAGACTGGACTGGTTAATCCAGTCTCAAGCTCTGCCCAAGACTCAGCTTCATAGGACATGATCCACCGCTTCCTGTGTTATAATAATAATAATAATAAAATTGTTTATTTATATCCCGCCCTCTCCAGCCGAAGCCGGGCTCAGGGTGGCTAACAACAATAAAACAGTACAAAAGTACAGCACAAACAACACTCTAAAATCATTCATTATAAAATTAATTAATTCAAGCCACTGGCCACCATTGGGCCAGAGCTCCGCGAAGATTGCCGAGGGAGGGAGTCAGGCTGTGCCCTGGCCAAAGGCCTGGTGGAACAGCTCTGTCTTGCAGGCCCTGTGGAAAGATGTCAAGTCCCGCAGGGCCCTAGTCTCTTGTGGCAGAGCGTTCCACCAGATCGGAGCCACAGCCGAAAAAGCCCTGGCTCTAGTTGAGGCCAGCCTAACTTCTCTGTGGCCTAGGACCTTCAAGATGTTTTTATTTGAAGACTGTAAGTTTCTTTGTGGGGCATACCAGGAGAGGCGGTCCCGTAGGTACGAGGGTCCTAGGCCGTATAGGGCTTTAAAGGTTAAAACCAGCACCTTAAACCTGATCCTGTACTCCACCGGGAGCCAGTGCAGCTGGTATAGCACCGGGTGAATGTGGTCTCGCAGCGAAGACCCCGTAAGGAGTCTCGCCGCGGCATTCTGCACCCGCTGGAGTTTCTGGTTCAGTCTCAAGGGCAGCCCCACGTAGAGCGAGTTACAATAATCCAGTCAGGGCGAGAGAGGTAAGGAGCCAACTGCTTAGCTTGGCGGAGATGGGAAAATGCCGCCTTTGTTATAGCTGCAATCTGCGCCTCCATGAGAAACTAAAAAATCTGCAAATGTTGCAACCTTTACACGTTGTGCTTTTCCCTTCGCTGTTGCAATTGTACTTTTTTTACTCTAGGGGGCGCCCTTGCCCTGTTCCATCGCCCTTGTTCTTCCAGTTGCAGAAAGCTGTTCCATATAGATGGTCTGAATTTTTATTTTTTTTTTCAACAAAAATGTGGTTCAGGTCTCTCTCTCTACACACACACACACACACACACACAAAATTTAAAATAACATGTCCCTTTTATAAATAAATAAATAAAACAGCATGGTAAGAAATATAAACTTTCCATCTTATATCAATAGATAGATAGATAATTTATTACGGTCAAAGACCAGCTCACAAACTTAAATCAATTTTCTTCTCACTGCTGATAGAATTGCAGAGTTGCAAGGTCATTTATCTAGTAAGTGGCTTGCACAGGATGCTACTCCTACTCAGAGTAAACCTATTGGGAATTCTGGGCATGGTTCACCGGGATCTATTTGGGGTTTTTTTAGCAGGTCTCTCCCACTGAGCAGAAGTCCAATTTGGCTGCAACTCACGAGGTTTGTGTTTCACAAAGTGAGGTGAAACATTGAAAGGTCCTTAAGATTGAATCAGATCCTTAAGATTGAATCAGATTCAATCGCTGCCTCTCAGTCTAACCTATCTCAAAGGCAAGGCCAGATTTAGGTTTGATGAGGCCCTAAGCTACTGAAGGTAATGGGGCCCTTTATATGTCCAGCTGTCCTTTGTCCACAACAAATTGCAGCTTTTTTGTGTTGAATATATGCTAGATGGTCATTGATGGACCTCATAGGTAAAGGTAAAGGGACCCCTGACCATTAGGTCCAGTCATGACCGACTCTGGGGTTGCAGCGCTCATCTCGCTTTATTGGCCGAGGGAGGCGGCGTACAGCTTCCGGGTATGTGGCCGGCATGATTAAGCCGCTTCTGGCGAACCAGAGCAGTGCATGGAAACGCCGTTTACCTTCCCGCCAGAGTGGTACCTATTTATCTATTTGCACTTTGACGTGCTTTCGAACTGCTAGGTTGGCAAGAACAGGGACCGAACAACAGGAGCTCACCCCGTCGCCGGGATTCGAACTGCCGACCTTCTGATCGGCAAGTCCTAGGCTCTGTGGTTTAACCCACAGTGCCACCCGCGTCCCTGGACCTCATAGGTATCTCAAGCCATTTGCACATGTTGCCCTGCAACCAGTCCATGCAGAATGTCGGCACCCTATATATAGAAAGGAGCAAAGCAGTGATATTTTAGAGATCAGGCTAGCAGGCAGGGCCCATTGCTTACATCCTAGGAGCCTACACAACACAAAACACTGTTGCAGAAATGGCAAAACTTACCAGAAAAGTAAGAAATCCAAGAAAACAAACTTTTGATAAAAGAATGGAAATGGTTTATTGAATATTTACAAAATAAACTATAAACAGATAAGAACATTGGTAGGATCAATGTAATAACCTGCAGTTTCATAAGAGTATATATTTAAAGGAGAGGAATAAATGAGTAAATTAAGTTAATTTGTAATATAAAAAATAAATTTAAGGAGCTGCAGAAAGAGTGGGAAGTAAGTTGTTGCCCATGCTCAAAGGCACACTGTCCATTTCAGCGGCTCCGCCTTGCTGGATTGGAAAGGCACTCTGCACATGCCCCAAAGCACGTTCCGCTTACATTG
>JAXCMG010000040.1:4406748-4417429 GCA_034642415.1 Podarcis siculus
TGATGATTCTTTGGCTTTCCCCTGCCGGAAAGGCGCTCTGCACATGCCCCAAAGCGCTTTGCGCCCACGTTGATGATTTGGCAGCTTTATGGAAAGGCACTCTGCACACGCCCCAAAGCGCATTGCGCTCACATTGATGATTCGACGGCTGCCCCTTGCGGGAAGCATGGAAAAGCACTCTGCACATGCTCGGAGCCACGACAACCGGGAGAGAGGCAAGGGAGGAGACCGGGCTCCGGAGGGAGGGCTGAGTCCCAGCAGCCCGGCCCCTCGGCTTCCCGCCCGCCCCTGGGCAGACCCGGCTCCGCCTTCTGGCTTCCTCCCGACTCCTTAACTCCCAGGGTTGTGTCCAGCGGACGCGGATCTTCCGCGGGTCTTTCTCCGGCGATGTGAGAAGCGTCGCTTGCGCCGCCTGCGCCGGAGCGCATCCCCCGCGGCCGCGGAACGATGGAGCGCGCAACCAGGCTGTTCCTAGCGCTGGATGTCCTGTGCCTCGTGGTTGGTAAGGGAAACTCGCCCCCCCTTCCAAAAAAAACCCACACTACTAGCCCCCCATTTCCCTGTCCTCTGTTCTGTCTGCGTTTGAACCCCCTCCCCAAATTTATCCGTCCCTTTACGCGCCTGGAAATGGAGAAAGGGGGCATCTCCTTGGACCCCCCCCCCACTCAAAGCTGCCCATCTAAGACTAAACAGCCTGGCCCAAGTCGCCTCCATCTCCCCCCCCCCCAAAAAAAATAATATTCACCAACGAGGAAAGGAGGGGTGCGCCCCATTTTCGCCCAGCTAAACTAACCAGGACACCCGCAAAAATTGTGAACAACAGGCGTGGCTTTTGCAAATCCCTCCCCCCCCCCCGAAAAAAACACTTTATGGGGAGGGTCTTCTAGGAATTGCTCTCCCCCAACTGCTTTTGCTGAACGGCCCCCCCCCCCGAAAAAAAAACAAACTGGGATATTTGCCAAACTTGAGACACTCTGGGTTTTAAATGGGGAGGGGGCTCTGAGCAACTTCCTTTTTCCCCGGGACGCCCACCCTATAGAAACACATGTGGGGAGTCTGCTACTCCAGTTAAGCATGTCTGTGCCTTTAAAAAAAATAATTAACCCCCCTCAATTCAGATCCCCAGCAAGGAATGATGAAATCTATTATACAGTCAGCCTCTTGGCTTTTTTGTGGGGGGGGGCACACACACCCACACACCCCATATTTTCCTAATTTGGTCTCCTTTTGTTGGAAGTTCTAAGTCATCTTCTCATTTGCTACCGCAAAAGGGGGGGGGAATGGGCCTGAGGTTTTATTGATACCATCTGGGGGGGGTGGAGAAGGGGGGGTGAAGGACCACTCCCTGCCCCCCCCCCCAGTGCAAAGAAACGTTGGCTTGGTTCGCATGCCAACTCATCTGAATTCCTCCTTTTGATTCCTCTGTGACGGGTCGCCACCCCCCCCCCAAAAAAAACCCACGACCGAGGGAAGATTCGAACCCAGCGCCGCTGTAGAAATCAGCCCAGACTGAATGACTCCACAATTCCGCGATTCTCTGGTTTTGATCTTGTTTCAAGAAATTCCCTTCCCTCTATCTGTCAATTGCCTAGGGTCTTAATTACGCAATTTGCAACGACAACCCTAAAAGGCGGACCAGGGAGCTGTTTTCTATTGCTGCTGTTTTTTTGTGGGGGTGGGCTCTGCGGCTGATGATGGAATGGGTGGCGATCTGGATTCAAATCGGTTTGACCCAGTGCTGTTCCATTCTTTGCTCAGAATTATAATATCCTTCCTGCCGACTGAATGGTCCTCGGGGCAGGTTATGATAAAGGTAAAGGTAAAGGGACCCCTGACCGTTAGGTCCAGTCATGACTGACTCTGGGGTTGTGGCGCTCATCTCGCTTTACTGGCCAAGGGAGCCGGCGTACAGCTTCCGGGTCATGTGGCCAGCAGGACTAAGCCGCTTCTGGCGAACCAGAGCAGCGCACGGAAACACCATTTACCTTCCCGCCGGAGTGGTACCTATTTATCTACTTGCACTTTGATGTGCTTTTGAACTGCTAGGTTGGCAGGAGCAGGGACTGAGCAACGGGAGCTCACCCCGTTGCGGGGATTCAAACCACCGACCTTCTGATCAGCAAGCCCTAGGCTCTGTGCGCCACCCGCGTCCCTTCAGGTTATGATAGTTTGCAGTAAAACTCACATATATAAGACCCCAGAACCACTCGGTCCACCAGCCTTTAGCTCCCCTGGCCGGCGGTGTGCTGCAGTCTTGGTGCAAGTGGGAAGAGATTACATCAATATTCTAGTCCTCATCGTTTCTAAACAGAGGTCTGGTTTGCCTCCGAGGCCGTTGATCAATCCAGCCTGGCGTTTCCAACCCAGACCTGCAGCAGCACACCAGAGTTTTTCATGCAATCATAAAAAAACTGTAGAGTTGGAAAGGGACCCTGCGGGTCATCCAGCCCAACCCCGAAATCTTTTTGCTCCACGTGGGGCTCGAACCCATGACCGTGCGATTCGGTGTCTCGTGCTCTGCCGGCTGAGCTAGTCTTGCTAGCTAAGGATGATGGGAGTTGTGATCCAACAGCAGTTTGGGAGTCCTCATGCTGGCTGATTTAAAGAGGAACGTGGTAAGCGCCCTCTTACTGAGACAGGCACTGACCGGCAGCATGCAGAGATCTTTGTGCATGGAGTGCGCTGCTTGCTTTCTGGAGCTGGCTTTCCCCCCAGGGCCTTTCAGGGGGTTGGGATAGATGTCCCTTTACGATTCTAGGACAGGGCACTGGGTGAAGGGGAAGAGGTGGGGAACGTGAGCCCGGCCTGGCCAGCAACATTGCAGTCTGCTCCCTGCCCTCTGGCCAGGAAGGGGGTCAGGTCTGTCTTCACTTTGAGATTCCTGGAGGTGACTTTTTGGCTGCCGGCGGTGGCCATTGCTTCCGTATTTTCCTGTCAAAGTTCATTACTAGACCTTTAAACCGATGTAGAACGAGAGCCGTGGAGCAAATGAGAAGCCCAGCCCTGCTGGATCAATCGTTTTACTGGCTATGTTGTGTGGATGCCTGACTAATAATAATAATAATAATTTATTATTTATACACTGCCCATCTGGCTGGGCTTCCCCAGCCACTCTGGGCGGCTTCCAACAAAATATTAAAATACTGTAATGCATCAAACATTAAAAGCTTCCCTAAACAGGGCTGCCTTCAGATGTCTTCTAAAAGTCTGGGAGTTGTTGTTCTCTTTGACATTTGGTGGGATGGTGTTGCACAGGGAGGGCGCCACTACCGAGAAGGCCCTCTGCCTGGTTCCCTGTAATTTGGCTTCTCGCAGGGAGGGAACCGCCAGAAGGCCCTCAGCGCTGGACCTCAGTGTCCGGGCAGAATGATGGAGGTGGAGATGCTCCTTCAGGTATACTGGACCGAGGCCGTTTAGGGCTTTAAAGGTCAGCACCAACACTTTGAATTGTGCTCGGAAACATACTTGCCGTACTTACCATCTTCCAAAGCAGCTACTCTATTCCGAACTTAAAAATGGAAAACGTAATGCTGGTGGTCAACAAAAGAGGTTTAAAGACTGTCTCAAGGCAAATCTATAGAAAATGTAGTACAGTGGATGCTCGGTTTGCAAACGTGATCCTTGCGGGAGGCACGTTCGCAACCCGCAGTGCCACGTCTGCGCATGCGCAGGTTGCGATTTGGTGATTCTGCGCATGCGCAAAGCGCGATCGCCGAAACCCAGAAGTAACCCATTCCGGTACTTCCTGGTTTCGGCGCATCCGTAACCTGAAAAAACGCAACCTGAAGCATCTGTAACCCGAGGTATGACTGTATAAACACCAACAACTGGGAAACACTGGCCTGCGAGCGCTCCAGTTGGAAAACAGCCTTTACCAAAAGTGTCCTGGGATTTGAAGACACTCGAACTCAGGACAAGAGGGAGAAACGTGCTAAGAGGACGGCACGCATGGCAAACCCTCACCGGGATCAACTCCCACCCAGAAACCAATGTCCCCACTGTGGAAGGACATGTGGATCCAGAATTGGCCTCCACAGTCACTTACAGACTCGCTGTTAAAACCGTGATTATGGAAGACAATCTTACTCGGCTACAAGGGATCGCCAAAGAAGAAGAAGAATCGTTGTCGAGTTGGACGGGTCCCTGGGGGTCATCCAGTCCAACCCCTTGTGATACAGGAATCTCGGCTAAAGGATTCGAACACAACTCTCCCTTCCCGGAATTTCCGGCGAGTGGCATTCAGAATCATTGCTGTCTCTGACCCTGGAGGCAGAGCTTAGTCACCCTGGCTAGTCGCCATCAATAGCCGTCTCCAACCCACAGTTTCTCCAATCCTATTTTGAAGCCAAGCCATTGTAGTCTCCAGTGGCAGTGAGTTCCGTAGTTTATGCATCATCTCCCATTCCCAGCAAGGCTCATGAATCTGAACCCAGGACTGAAGCAAATTGACTCTGATTGTTCGTCTGGGACTCCAGATTTTGCAGGTGAATCATTCTGAAGGAAATCAGCCCTGAGTGCTCACTGGAAGGACGGATCCTGAAGCTGAGGCTCCAAGACTTAAGAATGGAGAGGTTTTGAACTTCTTGCAGTCCATGGGACTCTCAAGAGTCTCCTCCAGCACCAGAATTCAAAAGCATCAATTCTTCGGCGATCAGCCTTCTTTATGGTCCAGCTCTCACTTCCATACATCACTACTGGGGAAACCAGAGCTTGAACTATACGGACCTTTGTTGGCAAGGTTGTGTCACCTGCATATCTGAGGTTGACTGTGATAGAATCCTAGAATTATAAAGTTGGAAAGGTACCCTGAGAGTCTGTAGTCCAACCCCCTTCAAGGCAGGAATCTTTTGCCCAATGTGGGACTCGAACTCACGACCCACGATGAAGAGTCTCAAATTAATCTGGAACAGTTTATTATTATTATTAATTTTAAATGCATGTTATACTATAGAATACAGAGATGAGGAGCGGTTCTAGTGGCAGGGAGTTCCCCTGCCTCGCCTCCCCCTGCTGTTCTGCAGGCCTCTTTTTTTTCTTTTTCCTTTTGGTTACAACAAGGCCCCCTCCCTCTTCGCCCAAGCGTGCAGAAATTGCTCCCTTATTTTTCCCCAAAGGCCCTCTTTTGCTCTCAAAATGACAGGCCCTCAACCACTTCGGTTTGCCATGAGAAGGGAATGATGATAGGGGCCGTCTGCAATGTAAAAGACGACCTTCGGCCCTGTGGGAAGATGACAATCAGCTCCTGAGTACTTTTGCCCTCTAGGGAAAATCTGTGCTTGTTTATTGCCATTTTTTTAAAAAAAAACAATAAATTGCAAGCCCAAAGGCTCCTCCTCAAAAGGTGGCGGTTATCAAATGTCAACTTTCCGTGTCCTTAAGATGCCTGGCTGCAGAAATCATCCAAATATTGCTTATTCCCCCCCCAAAAAAATTGTGTGTCGTGGGGAAAATTGGCACACCGAGAAACCAAGTTATTCTATCCTTTCATCCAACCCATTGAGAGCTTTGTGTTCCTTAACCTTTTGGGGCTCAAGCCTGTATTTTATTAAGGAAATTTGGGAGGAAAAGGAAGGCGAAGCAGATTAGCTAAGCAGGAACCGTGCAATTAAATACATATCCCTACGAAATGTAACTGCATACAGTACCAGGGAGCGCTGAGAAGAGCCTGGTGACTGGATCAGGCCCAATGGTCTGTCTAGTCTTGTGGTCAACAACCAGTGGGATTCCTGCTGAGCAGGATCCGAGTGCGAGAGAGCCAACTGTGTTTTGCAGGAACTTGCATTCGGATACATCGCGGTGCCCCCCTGGGAAAGCTGCCATGGTCAGTAGCCTTCTCCTTCTCCTTGAATATGCCCAATCCTCGTATCAAAAACCATCTAAATTCGCGGCTGCTTCCTGTGGCAGGCAGTTCCGTAGTTCAACTACACCCTGCATGAAAAAGTCCTGTCTTTTTATCTTGCTGAATCTCCCAGCATTCCGCTTTGCTGGGTGTCTGAAAGTCGTGAGTTCCTCTCTCTCTGTGCCGTTTATCATTTAATACACTTCTATCCTGTTGATGAGGGACGTGGGTAGCGCTGTGGGTTAAAGCCTCAGCCCCTAGGACTTGCCGATCGAAAGGTCGGCGGTTCGAATCCCTGCGGCGGGGTGCGCTCCCGTTGCTCGGTCCCAGCGCCTGCCAACCTAGCAGTTCAAAAGCACGTCAAAGTGCAAGTAGATAAATAGGTACCGCTCAGGCGGGAAGGTAAACGGTGTTCCATGTGCTGCGCTGGCTTGCCAGATGCAGCTTGTCACGCTGGCCACGTGACCCGGAAGTGTCTCCAGACAGCGCTGGCCCCCGGCCTATAGAGAGAGATGGGCGCACAACCCTAGAGTCTGTCAAGACTGGCCTGTACGGGCAGGGGTACCTTTACCTTTACCTTTATCCTGTTGATATTCATCTCTAAACTAAAAAGTTTTTGCAAGGAGAGCTGCTTTTTTCCTAGTTTAGGGAAGCTTTTAATGTTTGATGCATTACTGTATTTTAATATTTTGTTGGAAGCCGCCCAGAGTGGCTGGGGAAGCCCAGCCAGATGGGTGGGATATAAATTGTTGTTTAGTCGTGTCCGCCTCTTTGTGACCCCCTGGACCAGAGCACGCCAGGCCCTCCTGTCTTCCACTGCCTCCCGCAGTTTGGTCAAATTCATGCTGGTAGCTTCGAGAACATTGTCCCACCATCTCGTCCTCTGTCGTCCCCTTCTCCTTGTGCCCTCCATCTTTCCCAACATCAGGGTCTTTTAGAGGGAGTCTCCTCTTCTCATGAGGTGGCCAAAGTCTTGGAGCCTCAGGTTCAGGATCTGTCCTTCCAGTGAGCACTCAGGGCTGATTTCCTTCCAAATGGAGAGGTTTGATCTTCTTGCAGTCCATGGGACTCTCAAGAGTCTCCTCCAGCACCAGAATTCAAAATTATCAATTCTTCGGCGATCAGCCTTCTTGATGGTCCAGCTCTCACTTCCATACATCACTACTGGGAAAACCATAGCTTTAACTAGACGGAGCTTTGTTGGCAAGGTGGTGTCTCTGCTTTTTAAGATGCTGTCTGGGTTTGCCATCACCTTTCTCCCAAGAAGCAGGCGTCTTTTAATTTCATGGCTGCTGTCACCATCTGCAGTGATCATGGAGCCCAAGAAAGTAAAATCTCTCACTTCCTCCATTTCTCCCCCTTCTATTTGCCAGGAGGTGACCGGGGTTACATTCCTCCATATAGTTTTTGCGTGAGTGGCTGCCTAAGGAAGCATATCTCTACCCCCATCATCCAGCCCGGACACTGAGGTCCAGCTCCGAGGGTCTTCTGGCAGTTCCCTCGCTGCGAGAAGTGAGGTTACAGGGAACCAGGCACAGGGCCTTCTCGGTGGTGGCGCCCGCCTTGTAGAACGTCCTCCCATCAGATGTCAAACAACTACCTGACATTTAGAAGACATCTGAAGGCAGCCCTGTTTAGGGAAGTTTTAAATGTTTGATGTTAAATCGTGTTTTTAATACCTCAGGTTACAGGCGCTTCAGGTTACAGACTCCGCTAACCCAGAAATAGTACCTCGGGTTAAGAACTTTGCTTCAGGATGAGAACAGAAATCGCACGGCGGTGGTGCAGTGGCAGTTAAAGTAGTACCTCAGGTTAAGAACAGTTTCAGGTTAAGAACGGACCTCCAGAACGAATTATGTTCTTAACACGAGGTACTACTGTATTCTGTTGGGAGCCTCCCAGAGTGGCTGGGAAAACCCAGCTGGATGGGTGGGGTATGAATAAATTTTTATTATTATTATTATTATTAGTGTCGATGTTGTCTGTGGTTGTTTCCTTCTGGGAGAAGGTGCTGGCGCAAGGAGCTATTGGACAGTATCCGTGTAGTGGAATCCCTTTGTTTTTAATGACTGATGTTCTAATGTATTTTTAATCTTTTTGTTGGAAGCCGCCCAGAGTGACTGGGGAAACCCAGCCAGATGGGCGGGGTACAAATAATAAATTATTATTATTATTATTATTATTATTAGTTTTGGGGAGGAGCTAAGGAAGCAGGTGGGTCAACGGAAGCTCCTGCCTTAGCTAGATTTGCTTAGCCAGGAAGGCATTGCTTTGCTTAAAAACCACCCGTGCAGAAACCAAGCGATTACGTATGTTGAACCCTCCCACTGCCTTTTGCATTCACATGGATGGACCTTTCTCCCTTTGACACCTACTGTTCTTGCAAAGTGACCATGTAGGGTCTGGCCTGCTCTTTAGGGTTGTCGTGACGAAGATTCAACAGGGAAATCATAATAAAAGCAGCGACCAAAATCCGTGGGAAGACAGGGAGAGGCAAATGCCACGAATAGGGAACAGGAACAAGCCGATCACTTTAAGGAAGTATTTTTAATTGCCGGCTAAAAGATACTCCTGATTCCACCGGCAAAGCGTTGGTTCGGGTTTTTTAAAAAGTGTGAACACCCGTAAAGATTGGAGACACATGCTTACAATCTTTGAAGATGTCTGCCCCTTCTCTTAAGCTGCTGCAAAATGTGCTGTAAATGTGCGGAAGGATAGACAGTTAGATAAAAATGTTGTGAATTTGATTATTTAACAAAATCTGTACGATTCTCTAAGGCAGAGGTACCCAAACCTTTTTCAAAGTGGGACAGATTTGAAGTGAACATGCGTGAGGGCCAACCAAAGACGTTGTTGAGCTTTTTTAAGGATTTTACCCAAGAACAAGTGGGACGTGGGCGGCGCTGTGGGTTAAACCACAGAGCCTAGGACTTGCCGATCAGAAGGTCGGCGGTTCGAATCCCTGCATGACGGGGTGAGCTCCCGTTGCTCGGTCCCTGCTCCTGCCAACCTAGCAGTTCGAAAGCACGTCAAAGTGCAAGTAGATAAATAGGTACCGCTCTGGCGGGAAGGGAAACGGCGTTTCCATGCGCTGCTCTGGTTCTCCAGAAGCGGCTTAGTCATGCTGGCCAACTGTACACCGGCTCCCTCGGCCAATAAAGCGAGATGAGCGCCGCAACCCCAGAGTCATCCGCGACTGGACCAAACGGTCAGGGGTCCCTTTACCTTTACCTTTACCCCAGGACATATACTGCCCCAGGGGCCAGAATAAATCGACCAGCGGGACGGATTAGGCCCCCGAAACGGACTTTGGACAACTATCCAAGGGAGCAACTATCCAAGGAGGAAAGGCTACAAAATTGGGGGCATAGCTGTCAACTCTTCCCGTTTTTTAAGGGAAATTCCCTTATTCCGAATAGGATTAAGAAAAGGGAAAAGTTGACAGCTATGATTGGGAGGGCTTTTTCGTTTAGAGAAAAGTCGAGCGAGTGGTGACGTATAGAAGGCTGCAAAATTACTGTATTTTTCGCTCTATAAGACGCACCAGACCACAAGACACACCTAGTTTTTGGAGGAGGAAAACAAGGAAAAAAATATTCTGAATCTCAGAAGCCAGAACAGCAAGAGGGATCGCTGCGCAGTGAAAGCAGCAATCCCTCTTGCTGTTCTGGCTTCTGGGATAGCCGTGCAGCCTGCATTCGCTCCATAAGACGCACACACATTTCCCCTTACTTTTTAGGAGGGGAAAAGTGAGTCTTATAGAGCAAAAAATACGGTATACGCAGCAATGGAGGAAGGGTTTTCCTGCATCTCGTGAGCAGCCAGATAAGCTGATATGTCGGGAGATTCAGGACAGATAAACTTCTTCGTGACGCGGATAGTTTGAACGGCGGAACTCCCTGCTGCAGGAGGCAGCAACCCTCGCCCACTTCAAAAGAGGATTAGGCAAATTCTCTGTGCTCTGCCTCCACCGATGAAGATGTTTCTGAATACCGGTTGCGGGAAACTGCAGGGAGAGAGAGCAGTGGCCTAGTGCGGTTTGCTGTGTCCCGGGGCACGCAACGACACTACATCAGCCCAGGCCTCGCTGCTGTAGCGCCCTCCCTCGCACTGTGAGCCCAGCTGGCCAATGCAGCCCTCGGATCATCCCTCACAAAGCAGCTGGTATTTGGCAGGGTGGCGTGAGGACCCACATGTGCATACGGAAAATGTGTCCGGGGCCTGGCAACCCGCCCTCCACGCTATGCCACTAGCGGAGCGTGCTTTTGCGCTCGGAACCCGCTTGCAGGTTTCTCGCCCACGTTGCAAGAACAGGAGTTTGGGCCAGCTGGGCCTGATCCTGCAGGGACTTCCTGAGTTAAGAGGCTGGCTCAGAGTCTCTGGAACGAGCAGCCAGATCGAAAGATCCGGATGAGAGAGAGAGAGAGAGAGCGCTCTGCCCGTCCACTGATCGTTGTTCACTCTGCATCGGGGTGTGGTTTGCTGCCTGAGAAGGCTTGGCCTGAGCTGCCTTTGAAACTCGCTTGCGGCTTGGCAAGAACTTTGGCTGGGCAGGTACGGAATGCAGAAAATCCACCTGGATTGAGCAACTTTCTCTTCGGCTGTTTTATCTTGAGCCTAGCCCAGGCACTTTTGCTTTTCGCGTGCACCGCACTCTGAAAGCCATGGGTGGGCAAACTAACGTCTGGGGGCCCAGAGTTTCATGGCTTACTTGGGATTTGAACCCAAGTTATCCCAGTATCTTTTTCTTTTGATATACCGTATTTTTCGCACCATAGGGCGCACCGGACCATAGGGCGCACCCAGTTTTTTGGGGGGGAAATAAAGGGGAAAAAATTATTT
>JAXCMG010000040.1:4417829-4440792 GCA_034642415.1 Podarcis siculus
CTCTCCAGGCTTCAGCGAAAGCCTGCATTCGCACCATAGGACGCACACACATTTCCCCTTCATTTTTGGAGGGGAAAAAGTGTGTCCTATGGTGCGAAAAATACGGTAATTTTTATTAAGTTTTCTAAATTTCATTACATATCAAAAATAAAGAAAATACAATCCATAACTTAAAGCTTTGCTTAAATAAAGCATCAACGTCCTTCCCTCCCTCTGACAGACTTCCACACACCATTACCAATTTCTTTGCATACCTATATCTACTTTTTCACCCTATGTCAAAAAGTAAGGGGAAATGTGTGTGCGTCTTATGGAGCGAATGCAGGCTGCGCAGCTATCCCAGAAGCCAGAACAGCAAGAGGGATTGCTGCTTTCGCTGCGCAGCGATCCCTCTTGCTGTTCTGGCTTCTGAGATTCAGAATTTTTTTTTTCTTGTTTTCCTCCTCCAAAAACCAGGTGCGTCTTGTGGTCTGGTGCGTCTTATAGAGCGAAAAATACAGTAATATCCCAGAAGGCTTTGATCTTAGAGCAAGTCCACCACATATGCATAAAATTCCCCTCCTTCTCCTTACATTTCCAGCAGGCTTTATCCTGGTTCTAGTTCTCCAAGTCTCAATCCCAACAGCGTTTCGACCAACCTTCATGGGATCGGTTCCCTTGGAGGCTGTCTTTGCTTTGATTATATTTACCTGGTTTGGTAAAAATATCTAACACAGGTCTCTGAAGGAGACCACCTCCACGCCCATTTTACAGGTGGGGAAAGTTGAGGCCAACCTGCTGGCCTCGGAGACAGGGGGCGAATTGTGAGGCTACGCTCTTTCGGACGGCGGCATCGCCGGGAGGAAAGTTTGCCCGGGCTGGATTACTACAATGCGCTCTTTGTGGGGCTGCCCTTGAAGACGACTCAGAAACTCAATTTGGGTACAAAATGCAGCGGCTGGTTCCATTCAGACCCCTTTGGGTGCTGAGATTGGCAGAGTCAGGCCCTCTTGGTAGTTCCTCCACCCTCAGGTGCTCAGGGGGTGGCCGGGTCTGTGTGCGCGAGGGTCTTATCGGTGGCAGCCCCTAATCTGTGGGTCTTCCTCCCCGCAGAGGTGCATCAAGGCACCTTCATTTTTGAGCTTTCGGGGAAAGATGGAGATGCACCTTTGACACTTTTTCAGACCCATTTTATTTTTTTGGCTGTTAAGTTGCTTTACCAGTGGTGTCCAAACTTTTTTCAAAGAGGGCCAGATTTGAGGAAGTGGAGGACCGACAAAAGTTTTTAGGATTTTATTTTTTTTTTTTTTTTAAATAATATTTATTAGAGTTTCCAATTATAACAATATAAAAACATTCCAATTTATAATCTTATTTTCCATAACATTCTTCCAAGACTTCCCCCCCCTCCCCCTCTTGTATTCCAATTCTTACAAATAGATTCAGCAATTTCTTATCCCAAGTTTTGAAACTTATTGTCATTAACCCAATTTAAAAATATTTTCCCATCTCCTAAAATCGACCTGTTCCCTTCCACGCGTTCTTCCTTTGATATACATAATCGATTAAAAAATAATAAAATAAAAATATAATTTTACGCCCTTTAGAATCCAAATTTACCTCCCCCTTTTCCCGGTTGCGTTCCCAATATTTATCAACATCTGATGTCTTCCCGGAGCTCCCAGATTTATTTAAGCCATAGTCCTTTACCAGTCATCTTTAATTTTAAATGTCCAATCTTGGAAGAAGTCTATCTCAAAAAGGTCCATTTTTTCCATCCAGATTTTTTTTTTATAACTTGGGAGTAGAAACTCCAGTTTTATACTTGGGAGTAAAAACTCCAATTTTTACTTTTTCAAATCTGGATGTCCCAAATGTTCCCTTTTCTCTTCCTGTTTTCCTGCACAGATGTTCTAATTCCAAAAGCCTCTGGGTTCCTCTGCAATGGCTCTGTTATTCAGGAACAAAACATAATGCCAAGTCCCTTCCAATCTTCAATAGATGAGTCTATTGTCTGCTTTAAGTATGTAAGCCTCTGTAGCCAAAATAGCATTCCATTTCTGCAGTTTCCCAGGAGATAAAAAGTTCTGTTCAGATTCAATGCCAACAACTTGTAATGTCCCTCAGTTCCTCTAGGTGGATTGCAATAACTCAGTTCCCTTCCAGATCACGTCCACCAGCCCAAGTAGCTTCTTTGTTCCTTGTTTTAAACAATTTAGAACCAAATTGTAACAAATGTAACCGGCAAAGTCCTCGTAACAAAGTTCTCATTTTTGTTCTTCTGCTTTGACATCTCTTTGACAGCTGTCAAAACCTCTCCTTGTCTTCTCCCGGTGCTCTAACGAAGACGCTCCCAGGTTCCGTGGGGGGGTTCCTTTTTTTTTGATCCAATTCCACTATTCTCCTCCAGCTCAGTCTTATAACTTTCCATCGCGAAATTTAGTAACTTTATCAAGATAGGGTTGCGCTCGATCTTAGATATTAAATCCATTACTTTAGCTCCTCTACAACAGGGGGGGGGGCTGACTTCCTTTTTGCGCCTCCCCCGCTCGTTCCGAATTTCTTATAAATTTGTCGCCTTTTTTTAATCCAAGTTTCAATTACTCACGGGTTGTACTTTAAGTCCGAATTTCCAATAGAAGAAGTCAGCGCTCTCCGTCGAATGGCATGCGGCTTCACTCGGCAGGGGAAGCGGAGGACTCAAAGCACCACCACCCCTCCGTCACCCGTTCCGTAGCCTTTAAAAAGGCTCCTTCGCGGGTCGGGGGGGGCTTAAAAGGTGCAAGCCGAGTCACCATGTCCATGGGTTTCAGCGCCCATGGTTTTTAAGGGCCCCCGCGTCGCCGGCGCGGTAAGACCCAGCCCCTGCCGAGCCGGCTCCCTCCGGAGATCGGAGGGAGTCCGCCATTCGGCGATGGCGCCAACCCGGAAGTCCAAAAGTTTTTAGGATTTTACCCCAGAAAATAAACTGCCACAGGGGCCGGATTAGACCCCCGAAATGGACTTTGGACGTTCCTGCTTTCAACTGCTTTCAACATGGTGCTTTGATCGTCGTAACGTTCATTGGGGCCGAAGGGTTGATAATAAATAAACAAACGAGCCTCCTTATACAGGAGTATTATATCTCCAAATGTCAGGTGCTGTCATCTAAAAACACCTTCTTCATGCTCAGCCAGCGAACTTGACCAGAGGCTCTGGTGGAGAATGGCAGATTGCACTGCTATCCAACTCCTCGAAAGATTCCATCAACGGCGTCTCCGAAATAATTTACACATCACTTGGGAAGACAGGCAAACTAATGCCAGTGTACTGGAAAAAGCAAAGATCACCAGTGTAGAAGCGATGATTCTTCAGCATCAACTTCGTTGGACTGGTCACGTTGTGCGGATGCCTGATGATCGTCTTCCAAAGCAACTGCTCTATTCCGAACTTGAAAACGGAAAGCGTAATGCTGGTGGTCAACAAAAGAGGTTTAAAGACTCTCTCAAGGCAATCTTTAAAAATGTAGTATAAACACCAACAACTGGGAAACACTGGCCTGCGAGCGCTCCAGCTGGAGAACAGCCTTTACCAAAGGTGTTGTGGGCTTTGGAGACACTCGAACTCAGGACGCAAGGGAGAAACGTGCTAAGAGGACGGCACGCTTGGCAAACCCTCACCGGGATCAACTCCCACCCGGAAACCAATGTCCCCACTGTGGAAGGATGTGTGGGTCCAGAATTGGCCTCCCCAGTCACTTACGGACTCACTGTTTGTGAAAGACAATCTTACTCGGCTATGAGGGATCACCAAAGAAGAAGAGAGCTATCCGGACACACCCGGAAAAGCCAGCTTTTTATGCCGTTTCCTCCAAATTAAGAAGCTTTCCCTCGCGAAATCAAGCTCCCTCTGTGCTTTTTAAGGAAGCAGAAACGACCTCCCTGCAATTTTAATCTACCACCCGTCCTGTATTTTAAACCTCCCGTCTCCTTCCCCCCGTTTCCCATTTCCTCCTTCTCCCCCCTCCAACCCCGGTTAACCCATTTACGTCCTATTTTTATATTATACCTCCCCCATTGCACCATAAAGTCTTTCCCGTGCCGACGTGGTTTTTTTTTAGGTGTGTTTGGTTTTAGCTGTCCCGAGACAATCGGATGACCCTCCTTGCCCCAGCGACAGCAAAGAGGACTTCTCCCAAAATAGTTACCTACTGCCCCATAATCTTTTTTTTTTTAAGAGCCTCTTAAGAAAAGCACAAAAAGGTTTAATTTGGAGTTTCTGCAGCTCTTCTTAGCCCTAAATCTGGTTTAACCACAGGTGGGCATCGCTGGCGTCAAGGCCCAAGTGGCGATTCGGACTTATTCTTTCCCATTGCATTTTTCCTCTGGGAATAGAACAGTCTAAACGTGCCTCTAAAATTAGGATTTCTCCTTGCACCTGCATCCTCCAGCCATATATAGATATATGCTTCCTTAGGCAGCCACTCACGCAAAAACTATATAGGGGAATCTAACCCCACTCACCTCCTGGCAAATAGAAGGGGAAGAAATGGAGGCAGTGAAAGATTTCACTTTCTTGGGCTCCGTGATCACTGCAGATGGTGACAGCAGCCACGGAATTAAAAGACGGCTGCTTCTTGGGAGAAAAGCGATGACAAACCTGGACAGCATCTTAAAAAGCAGAGACATCATCTTGCCAACAAAGGTCTGTATAGTTACAGCTCTGGTTTCCCCAGTATGGAAGTGAGAGCTGGACCATAAAGAAGGCTGATCGCTGAAGAATGGATGCTTTTGAATTCTGGTGCTGGAGGAGACTCTTGAGAGTCCCATGGACTGCAAGAAGATCCAACCTCTCCATTCTGAAGGAAATCAGCCCTGAGTGCTCACTGGAAGGACAGATCCTGAAGCTGAGGCTCCAGTACTTTGGCCACCTCAGGAGAAGAGAAGACTCCCTGGAAAAGACCCTGATGCTGGGAAAGATGGAGGGCACAAGGAGAAGGGGATGACAGATGATGAGATAGTGGGACAGTGTTCTCGAAGAGACCAACATGAGTTTGACCAAACTGCGGGAGGCAGTGGAAGACAGGAGTGCCTGACGTGCTCTGGTCCAGGGGGTCAGCAAGAGGCGGACAAGACTAAACGACTCAACAACAACAACAAAACCCCAGTCAGGTGATCTCTAAACCTAAGCTTTTACAAAAGTTAGATTTCCCCATACAGTGGTACCTCGGGTTACATACACTTCAGGTTACATACGCTTCAGGTTACAGACTCCACTAACCCAGAAATAGTGCTTCAGGTTAAGAACTTTGCTTCAGGATGAGAACAGAAATTGTGCTCCGGCGCTGCCACGGCAGCAGGAGGCCCCACTAGCTAAAGTGGTGCTTCAGGTTAAGAACAGTTTCAGGTTAAGAACGGACCTCCGGAACGAATTAAGTTCTTAACCCGAGGTTCCACTGTATAGTTTTTGCGTGAGTGAGGAAAGATATAAATATCATTTGTGGCCAGTTCTCCAGCGGCTTTGGGGTCAGGCAACATAGAATCATAGAACCGGAAAAGGACTGCCAGGGCCATCTAGTCCAACCCCCTGGAATACAGGACTCGAACCCACAACCTTGACATTAAGAGCCTCATGAGCTGCTGCATTTATGGCCCACCTGTTTCTCCAAGGAGCTCTAGGGCCCATGTAAGTGGTTCTCCCGCTCCTCCCTCCACCCGCACGACAACCCTGCGAGGCTGGGGGCGCTCTGTGCATGCTCAGAGACCCACAGCCCTGAGATTCAGGGTCTAGCCCTGATCCGGCGAGACAGTCCTGAATTTTTGGGATTTGTTGGTTTGGGCCTTCTTCCTCCGCAGGCGGAAAGTGGGAAGCAAGAGCAGCTGGTGATCAAAGGCTGCCTCCTCCTTCCACCCCCTTTCCCCTCCTGCTGAGAACCGGTTAGGCAAGTCAGTGCGTCTAAGGAAGAGTTGGGCGAGCCCTAATAAAAGGGGGCGGGCGAAGGGCTTGTTGACATTGGGAGTGTCCTGTCCCTCCGGGTTCTGTGCCCAAGCGCAAAACAGTGTCACACTTTTAATCCGGGAGCTCTGGGCTCAGGGGGGCCCACTAGCGGCCTGGGCAAGTCCCTGTTTTGTTCCCCATCATTCAGGATTAAAACACTTAGCGGTTTTTCTTTTCTTTCTGCCACTCTTTCTCTCTTTCTTTCTTTCTTTCTTTCTTTCTTTCTTTCTCTCTTTCTCTCTTTCTCTCTTTCTCTCTTTCTCTCTTTCTCTCTTTCTCTCTTTCTCTCTCTCTTTCTTTCTCTTCTCTTCCCTCTCACTCTCTTTCTTTCTTTCTTTCTCTCTCTCTCTCTCTCTCTTTATTTCCTTCCTTCTCTCTCTCTCTCTCCCTTTCTCTGTTTCTCTTTTTCTTTCCTTCCTTCTTTCTCTCTCATTCTCTCTTTTTCTTTTTCTTTCTTTCTCTTTCTTTCTTTCCTTCCTTCTCTCTCTCTCTCTCTCTCTCTCTCTCTCTCTTTCTTTCTTTTTTTCTTACTCTTCCTCTCTGTTTCTCTTTCTCTCTCTCTCTCTCTGATGACAACCCACCTCCTGAAAATCTCACTACAGTGGTACCTTGGGTTACATACGCTTCAGGTTACAGACTCCGCTAACCCAGAAATAGTGCTTCAGGTTAAGAACTTTGCTTCAGGATGAGAACAGAAATCGTGCTCCAGTGGCGCGGCGGCAGTGGGAGGCCCCATTAGCTAAAGTGGCGCTTCAGGTTAAGAACAGTTTCAGGTTAAGAACGGACCTCCGGAACGAATTAAGTACTTAACTCGAGGTACCACTGTATGCGAACGGGATCTGTTCTGGAGCCCCGTTCGCATCCTGAACATAACGTAAGACGCGACATTTTGACCATTTGCGCATGCGCGAGCCGCGAAACCCGGAAGTAACATGCTCCGTTACTTTCGGATCGCCGCAGAGCACAACCCGAATGCACTCAACCTGAAGCGTATTTATCCCGATGTATGACTGTAAACCACAGAGCCTAGGATTTGCCGATCAGAAGGTCGGCGGTTCGAATCCCCACAACAGAGTGAGCTCCCGTTGCTCAGTCCCTGCTCCTGCCAACTAGCAGTTCGAAAACATGTCAAACTGCAAGTAGATAAATAGGTACCACTCCGGCGGGAAGGTAAACGGCGTTTCCATGCGCTGCTCTGGTTCGCCGGAAGCGGCTCAGTCCTGCTGGCCACATGACCCGGAAGCTGTACGCCGGCTCCTTCGGCCAGTAAAGCGAGATGAGCGCCGCAACCCCAGAGTCGTCCACGACTGGACCTAATGGTCAGGGGTCCCTTATGACTGTAATAAACTTGCACAGTGTGATTTCCTGCCTCCTCCTCACAGTCTTTTTCTTCTCCCCACTTCCAGCCTCCCTGCCGTTCATCATCCTGACGCTGGTGAACTCCCCCTACAAGAGGGGCTTCTATTGCGAAGACCCCTCCATCCGCTATCCCTACAAGGCAGACACCATCACCCACGGAGCGATGGCCGGCGTGACAATTCCCTGCACCGTTCTCATCGTAAGGAAAGCGGTGGTTGCGATAGCGGCGGGGCGGCTCTCACACTCGGATCCTTACAACAGCCCTGTGAGGCTGAGGACCCCCAAGCTCCTTCTGCGAGCTTCTTCTTTAAAAGAAAATTCAAATATATTTATACCCCGCCCATCTGGCTGGGTTTCCCTGCCCACTCTGGGCGGCTTCCAACAGAATATCAAAATACAATAACCTATTAGACATTAAAAGCTTCCCTAAACAGGGCTGCCTTCAGATGTCTTCTAAAAGTCTGGTAGTTGTTGTTCTCTTTGACATCTGGTGGGAGGGCGTTCCACAGGGAGGGCGCCACCACCGAGAAGGCCCTCTGCTTGGTTCCCTGTAACTTGGCTTCTCGCAGTGAGGGAACCGCCAGAAGGCCCTCGGCGCTGGACCTCAGTGTCCGGGCAGAACGATGGGGGTGGAGACGCTCCTTCAGGTATACTGGGCCGTTTAGGGCTTGAAAGGTCAGCACCAACACTTTGAATTGTGCTCGGAAATGTACTGGGAGCCAATGTAGGTCTTTCAAGACCGGTGTTATGTGGTCCCAGCGGCCGCTCCCAGTCCCCAGTCTAGCTGCCGAATTCTGGATTAGTTGCAGTTTCCGGGTCACCTTCAAAGGTAACCCCACACGGAGAGTGCATGGCAGTAGTCCAAGTGGGAGATAACCAGAGCATGGACTACTCTGGCCAGACAGTCTGCAGGCAGGGAGGGTCTCATCCTGCGTCCCAGATGGAGCTGCCCTGGTCACAGAACTGACCTGCGCCTCCATGGACAGCTGTGAGTCCAAAATGACTGTGAGTCCCATATGGTCTTGGCGGCTGCATTCTGGATTAGTTGCAGTTTCCGGGTCGCCTTCAAAGGTAGCCCCACATAGAGCGCATTGCAGTAGTCCAAGCGGGAGATAACCAGAGCATGGACCACTCTGGCCAGACAGTCTGGTTTTCAAATCAAGTTTTACAGTCACATACCCAACATAGAACATAGAAACAAAATTCCACAGAACCCGCCCCCTCCTTGTGGGGTCCTCTTGTCAATCATTTCCTCCTGCACCTTTTATTATAATCCAAATCTTTTACATCTCCATTATGTCCAAAATTCACTCTTAAACTACAAGCGTTATTCCAATCCTGCTAACGATTTTAACTGATTATAATGATATAAAGATATGTTATAAACTTTCCCATTCCTTATTAAAGTTTTGGTATTAAAGTTTTACATTAGTTAAAAAAAAACACACCCCAAAACTGAAACACTGTTTCAAATGCATTAAAAACATGCAACACCAGAGGGCGTCAGAGAGCAAAAATAAATTCTGTGCAATTTTCCATAGTGATTTTTTCCCTTCTGTTAAAACGATTTAATTTCTCACTTATTTATAACGTTTCGCCCCTGTGTGTAGATCCACCCTGGGTCCATTAACCCCGTTAAAATGAAGGCACATGACTAATTTAGGTCCATTAATCAATCTCTCAATAGCTCAGTTGGTAGAGCATGACGCTTAATCTTGGGGCTGCGAGTTCGAATCCCACTTGGGGTAAAAAGATAACTGCATTGCAGGGGGTTGAACTAGCTGACCCCTGGTGTCCCAACTCTACACTTTTATGATTCCTATATATATATATCCGTTTGTAGATTTCTGCCGGTGAGGCATACCTCGTCTACACGGAGCGCCTGTACTCTCGCTCCAAGTTCAACAATTACCTGGCCGCCCTTTACAAGGTGGTCGGGACCTTTCTGTTTGGCGGCGCCATCAGCCAATCGCTGACAGACCTGGCGAAGTACATGATTGGGCGACTGCGGCCCAACTTCCTGGCGGTCTGCAATCCCGATTGGTCGAAAGTCAACTGCTCGGTTTACGTCCAGCTGGAAGACATCTGCCAGGGCAATGCCAAAGACATCACGGAGTCCAGGTAAGGGTGGAAGGAGTAGGCTGGGCAGACGGACTCGATATCTTGGCAGCTGCTCCAGAGCGGGCAATGCCAGGCTGAGTGGAGCGTTCAAGTTAACAGTTTCTTTTTTAAAAAGAAAATGCTTTTTGTTGAGATTTAAGAACACCAACACCAACCAACCTAGACAGCATCTTAAAAAGTAGAGACATCACCTTAACAACAAAGGTCTGTATAGTTATGGTTTTCCCAGTAGTGACCCCCTGGACCAGAGCACGCCAGGCACTCCTGTCTTCCACTGCCTCCCGCAGTTTGGTCAAACTCATGCTGGTAGCTTCAAGAACACTGTCCCACCATCTCGTCCTCTGTCGTCCCCTTCTCCTTGTGCCCTCCATCTTCCCCAACATCAGGGTCTTTTCCAGGGAGTCTTCTCTTCTCATGAGGTGGCCAAAGCATTGGAGCCTCAGCTTCAGGATCTGTCCTTCCAGTGAGCACTCGGGGCTGATTTCCTTCAGAATGGAGAGGTTTGATCTTCTTGCAGCCCATGGGACTCTCAAGAGTCTCCTCCAGCACCAGAATTCAAAAGCATCCATTCTTCGGCGATCAGCCTTCTTTATGGTCCAGCTCTCACTTCCATACATCACTACTGGGAAAACCATAGCTTTTACTATACGGACGTTTGTCAGCAAGGTGATGTCTCTGCTTTTTAAGATGCTGTCTAGATTTGTCATCGCTTTTCTCTCAAGAAGCAGGCGTCTTTTAATTCCGTGACTGCTGTCACCATCTGCAGTGATCACGGAGCCCAAGAAAGTAAAATCTCTCACTGCCTCCATTTATTCCCCTTCTATTTGCCAGGAGATGATGGGACCATACAGAAGGGACCATAACGACTCCACTACATTAGTCAAAAAACAACATTTTGAATGCGTTACAAACGTGCAACACCAGGTGGCGCAACAGAGCAGAAAAGTTTTCTGTGTGATTTTACATAGTGATTTTTCCCCAACTTTTGTTATGATGATTTGATTTCTGACTTATTTATAGTGGGGTTCTTCCTGTGTGTAGATCCATCCCAAGAACAGTTGCCTGCCAAGCACTTTTTGAACCGGAAGATGTGTTTATTTTTTATTATTATTTGTAATCTCTCTCTTTTTTTCTTCCTAGGTTATCTTTCTATTCCGGACACTCCTCATTTGGAATGTACTGCATGGTGTTCCTAGCAGTAAGTGTGCCGTTTGTTTCCAGACTTTTGTAAACTTTTCTCGGTGGCAGAAGGCTTGCTTAGAACCCAGAAGGTTCTGGGTTCGATTCTTACCATCTCCAGATGAAACAGGGGAGTTTGGGTTAAGACATCATCATCATAATTTATTATTTATACCCCGCCCATCTGGCTAGGTTTCCCCAGCCACCCTGGGCAGCTCCCAACAGAATAATAATAATAATAATAATAATAATGAGATAAAGCATCAATCATTAAAAACTTCCCTAAGTGTTAAGTGTCAAGTGTTAAAAACAGTACAGAGTTAAATATTAAAAACTTCCCTAAACAGGGCTGCCTTCAGATGTCTTCTAAAAGTCAGATAGCTGTTTATTTCCTTGACATCTGATGGGAGGGCATTCCACAGGGAGGGAGCCACCACCGAGGAGGCCCTCTGCCTGGTTCCCTGTAACCTCGCTTCTCTCAATGAGGGAACTGCCAGAAGGCTCTCGGAGATGGACCCCGGTGTCTGGGCTGAACAATGGGGGTGGAGACGCTCCTTCAGGGATACTGGGCTGAGGCAGTGACTGGCCCGAGATCACCCAGTGAGCTTCATGGTCTCACCCAGGTCAGAGTCCAACCCCCAAACCGTTACGCCATCCTGGTTCTGAATGCTAACATAAAAGAACATGTAAACTCTATATGCTGGCACTAAAGGTATAATAATAATAATTTATTATTTATACCCCGCCCATCTGGCTGGGTTTCCCCAGCCACTCTGGGCGGCTTCCAACAAAACACTAAAATACAATAACCTATTAAACATTAAAAGCTTCCCTAAACAGGGCTGCCTTCAGATGTCTTCTGAAAGTTTGGTAGTTCTTTTTCTCTTTGACACCTGGTGGGAGGGTGTTCCACAGGGCGGGTGCCACCACCAAGAAGGCCCTCTGCCTGGTTCCCTGTAACTTGGCTTCTCGCAGGGAGGGAACCTCCAGAAGGCCCTCGTTGCTGGACCTCAGTGTCCGGGCAGAACGATGGGGGTGGAGACGCTCCTTCAGATATACTGGGCCGAGGCCATTTAGGGCTTTAAAGGTCAACACCAACACTTTGAATTGTGCTCGGAAACGTACTGGGAGCCAATGGAGGTCTTTCAAGAAGAAAGGTAGTGGACCCTTTCTGCAGGTCAGAAATCCTCTCTCTCTTTCTTTCTTTCCAGCTCTACGTCCAAGCACGCCTGGTTGGGCGATGGGCACGCCTGGTCCGCCCTACCATCCAGTTTTTCCTCATCTCATTCGCCATCTTCGTGGGCTACACCCGGGTCTCGGACTATAAACACCACTGGAGCGACGTGTTGTTGGGGCTCCTGCAAGGAATGCTGATCGCTATCCTCATTGTAAGTCTCTGTTGGGGGGCGGGGCTGAGGTGGGAAGGGGGCATAGTCCATTGGGGGGGCCCCCCAGGGCCCTGCCAGGCTGGGGGTGCATAGAACCGAGTTCGAATCCCGGCCGGGTGCCGTCCTGCCTTCGCCCAGCCTCTCCCTAACACACAGCTCCTAAACCAGTTCCCTTGTGGATTCTGTTCCTGCTTCTGATTGGCTGGAATGCCGGCGAACATTCCGTGATGTCACTGTTCATGGTCTTCATTTCATAAGCTATATACCGTACTTTTCGCTCGATAAGACGCACCAGACCACAAGACGCACCTAGTTTTTGGAGGAGGAAAACAAGAAAAAAAATATTCTGAATCTCAGGAGCCAGAACAGCAAGAGGGAACGCTGCGCAGTGAAAGCAGCAATCCCTCTTGCTGTTCTGGCTTTTGGGATAGCTGCGCAGCCTGCATTCGCTCCATAAGACGCACACACATTTCCCCTTACTTTTTAGGAGGGAAAAAGTGAGCCTTATAGAGCAAAAAATACGGTATATTGTTTGATTGTGAAAACAAAACAAAACAAAACAATCACTCAGAAAATCTCAAAGTTGTTTAAAGAAAGGTAAATCGAGGAGACACGCAAAAATACCGAAACGGATTAAAATGGCCTCAGCTTTCTAAACATTGCCAGAGTCAGGGGCAGTTTATATTAGCAGGGGCCGAAACAAGTCCAGCAAAGGCAACCAGCTGCTTGATGTCTATAGGCAGGGAGTTGCAAAGTCAAGTTCTTACAAACACGGAACAGGGGTTATGGCGGCATGTTGAAAGGTAAAGGGACCCCTGACCGTTAGGTCCAGTCGTGGACGACTCTGGGGTTGCGGCGCTCATCTCGCTTTATTGGCCGAGGAAGCCGGCATACAGCTTCCGGGTCCTGTGGCCAGCAGGACTAAGCCGCTTCTGGCGAACCAGAGCAGCTCACGGAAATGCCCTTTACCTTCCCGCCGGAGCGGTACCTATTTATCTACTTGCACTTTGACATGCTTTCGAACTGCTAGGTTGGCAGGAGCAGGGACCGAGCAATGGGAGCTCACCCCGTCGTGGGGATTCGAACCGCCGACCTTCTGATCGGCAAGTCCTAGGCTCTGTGGTTTAACCCACAGCGCCACCTGCGTCCCATTTAAGCAGGGCCAATTACACCAAACAGAGCGATTTAAGTGGGTTCCTGCGGGGCAAGGTGATCTCGCAGGTAAACGGGTTCCAAGTTGGGTGTGTGTGTGTTTTATATAGTAACACCTTGAGCTTAGCCCGGTCACAGATCAGCAACCATTGCAGAGCCCTGAGCACCGGGGTCCTATGCTGACAACCAGCATTGTAACCTGCGAGGCAATATTCCCTGCGTCTGAATGCGCCCTCTGCTGGCGGGACGGATTCCCCCAGGGGTTTCACTGCCTCCTCCCAGTCCCTTTTCGCTGTCGGCCCCTCAATATTTGCCGCCCGAGGCAACCGCCTAGCTCTGCCTCTTGGGAGGGCCGGCACTGGGATTTATCCTCCAAACACGGCGCTTAATTGAGGTTGAATCCTGACAAGACAGAAGTACTGTTTTTGGGGGACAGGGGCGGGCTGGTATGGGGGATTCCCTGGTCCTGAACGGGGTAACTGTGCCCCTGAAGGACCAGGTGCGCAGCCTGGGAGTCATTTTGGACTCACAGCTGTCCATGGAGGCACAGGTCAATTCTGTGTCCAGGGCAGCTCCCTCTGGTACGCAGGATGAGACCCTCCCTGCCTGCCGACTGTCTCGCCAGAGTGGTGCATGCTCTGGTTATCTCCCGCTTGGACTCCTGCAATGCGCTCTCCATGGGGCTACCTTTGAAGGTGACCCGGAAACTGCAACTAATCCAGTATATGGCAGCTGGACTGGGGACTGGGGGCGGCTGCCGAGACCACATAACACCGGTCTTGAAAGACCTACATTGGCTCCCAGTACGTATCCGAGCAGGGACGCGGGTGGCGCTGTGGGTAAAAGCCTCAGCGCCTAGGGCTTGCCGATCGAAAGGTCGGCGGTTCGAATCCCCGCGGCGGGGTGCGCTCCCGCTGCTTGGTCCCAGTGCCTGCCAGCCTAGCAGTTCGAAAGCACCCCCGGGTGCAAGTAGATAAATAGGGACCGCTTACTGGCGGGAAGGTAAACAGCGTTTCCGTGTGCTGCGCTGGCTCGCCAGATGCAGCTTTGTCACGCTGGCCACGTGACCCGGAAGTGTCTCCGGACAGCGCTGGCCCCCGGCCTCTTGAGTGAGATGGGCACACCAACCCCAGAGTCTGTCAAGACTGGCCTGTACGGGCAGGGGTACCTTTACCTTTACGTATCCGAGCACAATTCAAAATGTTGGTGCTGACCTTTAAAGCCCTAAACGGCCTCGGCCCAGTATCCCTGAAGGAGCGTCTCCACCCCCATCGTTCTGCCCGGACGCTGAGGTCCAGCGCCGAGGGCCTTCTGGTGGTTCCCTCACTGCGAGAAGCAAATCTACAGGGAACCAGGCAGAGGGCCTTCTTGGTAGTGGCACCCGCTCTGTGGAACGCCCTCCCATCAGATATCAAAGAGATAAACAACTACCTGACATTCAGAAAACATCTTAAGGCAGCCCTGTTCAGGGAAGTTTTTAATGTGTGACATCTTAGTGTATTTTTGGTCTTTGTGGAAGCCGCCCAGAGTGGCTGGGGAAACCCAGCCAGATGGGCAGGGTACAAATAATAAATTATTATTATTATTATTAATTTCCTGCCTCTCCAGGTCCGCTACGTCTCGGACTTCTTCAAGCATCGGCCCCCAGCCCTATGCGCCGAAGACCCCACTCACAAGCCCAACCTGCCCCTCAGCGAGCCGGATCGGAACCATTACACCTACGAAGACGCGGCCTGAACGTTTGCCTGAAGTCGTGTCTCTTTTTCCGGGGGGGCAGAAAGACTCGCTTCCGCCGCTCGTCCGAAATCGCCTTCCTCCTTTCCGAAAAGCCTTTTGCTTTTGAACTTTCGCGGCGATGGAGATCATTGGCTGGATACTTCCCCTCGGTCCGTTTTTATTTTTTACCGTTTACTCGGAGGTAGCGATGCCCGTTATAACTGCACGATGTATTTTGCACCTCTAAGATTGCTGCGCGCCCCCCCAAAAAAAAGAATCTGGGAGAGGCAGGAAACGGACTCTTTAACTTCTTGCAGAAGTTGCCTTTTTGAGTTCTGTTATCGCAGGAATCCCGGGATCGTGGTTGCGTTGAGGTTGCCACCGTCCCCTCTACGAATTGTCCGCGCTCTTCTGCTGTTAACAGGAGCCTGTCCTGCAGATTTTTAGCTGGGGGTGGGGTGGGGGTGGTTTCCCATGCTATGCAAAAGTTCGACAGCAGACCTGAGCAGCCGTTTAAAAAGCGCAGGCACCAGAAGGGTGCTTAAATTCTCTCCCTCCTGGTAAGTTGGCAACCCAACACATCCCGGCTGCAGAGCGATAGGCTCCACGCTGGCAAAAAAAACCCAACACCATTCCCTTAAGGCTCTTCTCCTCACTACCTGCACACAGGGAGTTTTTGGCACAGAGTTTCTGAGTAACCGGATCGGGGCCCGTTATCTGGGGGGGGGGGCAAAAGGTTGGTGGGCTGGCATGCAAGCAGGTTGAGAGGCACCCATGGGGCCTTCAGGGAGCAAGTTGGCAACAGGTAAAAGGGGAATAGGAGGACCTCTTTGGCCCGTGACAGCTTAGCCAAATGGCAAAATCCAATCCCTGGTTTTCGAAATAAGAGGAGAATTCAATAAAGCAGAGAAAAATCTTGCAGAGATCCTGAGTTGTTGTTTAGTTGTTTAGTCGTGTCCGACTCTTCGTGACCCCCTGGACCAGAGCACGCCAGGCCCTCCTGTCTTCCACTGCCTCCCGCAGTTTGGTCAGACTCATGCTGGTAGCTTTGAGAACACTGTCCCACCATCTCGTCCTCTGTCGTCCCCTTCTCCTTGCACCCTCCATCTTTCCCAACATCAGGGTCTTTTCCAGGGAGTCTTCTCTTCTCATGAGGTGGCCAAAGTCTTGGAGCCTCAGCTTCAGGATCTGTCCTTCCAGTGAGCACTCAGGGCTGATTTCCTTCAGAATGGAGAGGTTGGATCTTCTTGCAGTCCATGGGACTCTCAAGAGTCTCCTCCAGCACCAGAATTTATAAGCGTGAATTTTATAAGCGTGGCTATAATGCCAAGCCCAGAAAGCTGCCTCTCAGTAATTACTAAAACACAGTGGTTGTGTTCTGCCTTTGCAGTCAGAAGGGGCGACACTTCTGAATGCCCCTGGAGGGGAGAGTTGCTCTTGGGTTCGAATCCTGATTGCGGGTTTTTCCTCCTGAGGCATCTGTGAGAATAGGCTTTAGGACTAGATAGGCCACTGGTCTGATACCAGCAGTCTGTTCTTATGTTCTCATGGAACCTCCAAGCTCAGAGCCAGTCTACCCAGATTCCTGGGTTCTTAGGGGTATTCGGACACTGCAAAGACAGCATGCTTGACTAGGTGAGGCTCTTCTTAGGTAAAGGGACCCCTGACCGTTAGGTCCAGCCGTGACCGACTCTGGGGTTGCGGCGCTCATCTCGCTTTACTGGCCGAGGGAGCCAGCGTACAGCTTCCGGGTCATGTGGCCAGCAGGACTAAGCCGCTTCTGGCGAACCAGAGCAGCGCACGGAAACACTGTTTACCTTCCCGCCGGAGTGGTACCTATTTATCTACTTGCACTTTGACGTGCTTTCGAACTGCTAGGTGGGCAGGAGCAGGGACCGAGCAACGGGAGCTCACGCCGTCATTGCGGGGATTCGAACCACCGACCTTCTGATCGGCAAGTCCTAGGCTCTGTGGTTTAACCGACAGCGCCACCCGCATTACTAACCTTAAAAAACACACACAAAAAAATCAATGGGGCGACTGGAAGGAATCAATAAATTGAAACTGAAAAGCACAGATTTGGCTATCCTCATGTACATACACACACAAAAATACACATGTACAGTGGTACCTCCGGTTAAGTACTTAATTCGTTCCGGAGGTCCGTTCTTAACCTGAAACTGTTCTTAACCTGAAGCACCATTTTAGCTAATGGGGCCTCCTGCTGCCGCCGCGCCGCCAGAGCACGATTTCTGTTCTCACCTGAAGCACTATTTCTGGGTTAGCGGAGTCTGTAACCTGAAGCGTATGTAACCTGAAGCGTATGTAACCCGAGGTACCACTGTATACAAGCACAATCAGCAGCGAAAGGAGCAGTCAAAACGCTACCAAATGTGGAATATTTGTGAGCGGTCGCTTCTGCCCCAGAGCTTCAACATCTCTTTCCAAATTCACCCGTTTTCTTGTTTTTTTTAAATCCACGTCACCCTTAAGGAATGGCTGATTCTGGCCCTTTTGCCGGCGGCCTTGAGGGAAAACCCGTGCATTATTTCCCCTTGATGGCTTTATAACAACCGCTCCATTAGTGGAGATGTTTTGGTCATGACTTATTCCTAAAGAGCAACGGATAATGGCACTGGGTCGTGAATTCCTGTGGGTTTCAGAAGTGGGGATTTTAAACCCCTGGCGTTGGTGCCAACATTCGAGATGTCAGATAAGGGATCTGGCAAGTCCAGCTGAAACGAACTTTTGGTCCTGAATGGGGTAACTGTGCCCCTGAAGGACCAGGTGCGCAGCCTGGGAGTCATTCTGGACTCACAGCTGTCCATGGAGGCGCAGGTCAATTCTGTGTCCAGGGCAGCTGTCTACCAGCTCCACCTGGTACGCAGGATGAGACCCTACCTGCCCACAGACTGTCTTGCTGGAGTGGTGCATACTCTGGTTATCTCCCGCTTGGACTACTGCAATGCGCTCTACGTGGGGCTACCTTTGAAGGCGACCCGGAAACTGCAACTAATCCAGAATGCGGCAGCTAGACTGGTGACTGGGAGTGGCCGCCAAGACCACATAACACCGGTTCTGAGAGATCTGCATTGGCTCCCAGGACGTTTCCGAGCACAATTCAAAGTGTTGGTGCTGACCTTGAAAACCCATAAACGGCCTCGGTCCTGTATACCTGAAGGAGCATCTCCACCCCCATCGTTCAGCCACTGAGATCCAGCACCGAGGGCCTTCTGGTGGTTCCCGCCCAGTGAGAAGTGAGGTTACAGGGAGCCAGACAGAGGGCCTTCTCGGCTTAGTCCTGCTGGCCACATGACCTGGAAGCTGTACGCCGGCTCCCTCGGCCAGTAAAGCGAGATGAGCGCCGCAACCCCAGAGTCGGCCACGACTGGACCTAATGGTCAGGGGTCCCTTTACTTTTTTATATAGTATTGTGTTTCCAAACGTTGTACATTTTCCTTTGAGGAGCTGGAGGTGGCACACACGATTTTCTCTCCCCCATCCCAATTTATCTCCCGCGACAACCCTGCGAGGTAATAATAACAACAAAATATCCCTTTTTAGAAGACCTATGGTGTGTTGAAAACGCCCAAATACAGCGGTACTTCGGTTCTCAAATGCCTTGGAACTCAAACAACTTGGAACCCAAACACCCGGAAGTAAGTGTTCCAGTTTGCGAACTTTTTTCGGAAGCCGAACCTGCTCCGCTTTGGGTGTTACACTGAGGTCTGTCTGTTTTTGCTATTTATTTAGCATTTCTCTTTTGGCGGCCCTTTTTCATTTTGTTTTTGTGGCTGTGTGGAACCCAGTTCAGCTACCGATTGATTGATTAGTTGGTTGTGTGACTGCAGTACAGTGTTCATTGCTTTCATTTTATGGATTGATGGTCTCGTTCGATAGTAAAATCCATTTTCAATTGCTGATTTAGGGGTTGTTTTTAAAAGCCTGGAACGGATGAATCCGTTTTGCATTACTTCCTATGGGAAAGCGTGCCTCGGTTTTGGAATGCTTTGGTTTTGGAACAGACTTGCGGAACGGATTAAGTTTGAGAACCAAGGGACCACTGTACAGTGGTACCTCAGGTTAAGAACTTAATTCGTTCCAGAGGTCCATACTTAACCTGAAACTGTTCTTAACCTGAAGCACCACTTTAGCTAATGGGGCCTCCTGCTGCTGCCACGCCACCGGAGCACCATTTCTGTTCTCATCCTGAAGCAAAGTTCTTAACCTGTAGCACTATTTCTGGGTTAGCGGTGTCTGTAACCTGAAGCGTATGTAACCCGAGGTACCACTGTATATGAACACAGCACAAGGAACCACCCGCTACTCCCAACAAGGACAGTAGAGGGCAGTGTGACCACTGCTAAAATAGCTCCATAAGAGAAGACAGATGGGGGGAAATATCTTATCTACCTAGAGAGAATTCCTGCTGCCTCTTGCTCCTTAAGATTCAAATGGAGGATGCCAGGTCCTATTTAGATGGAGGGGGCAAAGTTGTTCATCCCTGGAGCCCCGTCCCTTAACCAGGAACCTGTCAGATGGCAGGCGAAGTTGGGCCAAGAAAGTCCCAGGTCCCATCTGTGTCCAGGCAGGATCATATCCACAAAAAGGAGCTTTGCCCAAATTTCTAATCAAAGAGGTGCCTTGCCAAGGCAGCTCTGTAGGGGTCTACTCGGGAGTAAGGCCCACCAGGTGCAATGGGACTTCCTGCGAGGCTTGGCCCAGGTAAAATGGCAGCGTGTGTTTTACTTAAAAGGTAAAGGTAAAGGTACCCCTGCCCGTACGGGCCAGTCTTGACAGACTCTGGGGTTGGTGCGCCCATCTCACTCTATAGGCCGGGGGCCAGCGCTGTCCGGAGACACTTCCGGGTCACGTGGCCAGCGTGACATCGCTGCTCTGGCGAGCCAGAGCCGCACACGGAAACGCCGTTTACCTTCCCGCTAGAAAGCGGTCCCTATTTATCTACTTGCACCCGGGGGTGCTTTCGAACTGCTAGGTTGGCAGGCGCTGGGACCGAGCAACGGGAGCGCACCCCGCCGCGGGGATTCGAACCGCCGACCTTTCGATCGGCAAGCCCTAGGAGCTGAGGCTTTTACCCACAGCGCCACCCGCGTCCCTGTGTTTTACTTAGGACTCCCAATTTTCTATCAGCAGTCGGGCTGGGTAGCCGAAATCTCCCAGATTCCAGGGTTGTTGGTTTTTTGTTTTGCTTTTTAAGAAAATTACATTATAACTGTAAAATCAAAAGCGCAAACGAGAAAAAGCACCGTCCAAATTGCAAGGAACGTGGCAGCGAGACGGAGGTTGCGTTTTCCAAAAGAAAAACACTACGACCCAGCAGCAAAATAAAATCAGCAAAATGCATGTTTTAATTAGTGTTTTGCCGTTTGCTGGGGGAAAGAGAATGTTGTGCATATCTGGAATTGACAAGGAAAGAATGATGTGCAGAAATATCCCAGGTCTTTCTTACCCTTAAAAGGTAAAGGTCCAGTCGCGGACGACTCTAGCGTTGTGGCGCTCATCTCGCTCTGAAGGCCAAGGGAGCCAGCGTTTGTCCGCAGACAGTTTTTTCTGGGTCATGTGGCCAGCAGGACTAAGCCGCTTCTGGCGAACCAGAGCAGCGCACGGAAACGCCATTTACCTTCCCGCTGGAGTGGTACCTATTTATCTACTTGCACTTTGACGTGCTTTCGAACTGCTAGGTTGGCAGGAGCAGGGACCAAGCAACAGGAGCTCACCCCGTCATTGCGGGGATTCGAACCGCCCCATCAAACCCCTGTTCGAGGTGTATCAAGGATTTGGTGACGATGTGTGACCTTGTCGGAGGGGTTTAGATTTCGGTTTTTAAATCAACTTAGTTCAACCATCCTGATCTTTTATAACCTGTCCTATTTCATTGATCATAACATTCTTGTCTGCATTTCTAGGCTAGAAGCTGCTCTGGTGATACTTTCAAACCATGGTGTTTTTTGGGGGGGGGCATTGAATTCCAAAAGGAAATGCGGCAGAACAAAATCAAACTAGCTCCAAAGGAACCCTCCCTCTCCCCAAATAAATAAATAAAAATAGCTCGGTCTGAATTTTGGTTGGGGAGAATTTGCCGGCGTGCCTGGAAAGTATTATCATAAACGGATTTGCCACCTGGTTTTGAGGTTATCAGAAAGGGGTCTTCTGGTCCGATTTAGTGCTGAGTGGAAGCCAGGAGATAAATTTTGCTCAGTTGTGGCGGTTTCCTGTTCAGGTTACCTGCCAGCCACGCCCATTTCCAGGAGACTCTATTTCAACCCTCTATCTCATTTTCTTTTTATCCTTACCGAGATCAACGGCAGTTTATAATAATATAATAATAATTTATTATTTATACCCCGCCCATCTGGGTGAGTTTCCCCAGCCACTCTTGGCGGCTCCCAATCAAGTGTTAAAAACAGTACGGCGTTAAATATTAAAAACTTCCCTGAACAGGGCTGCCTTCAGATGTCTTTTAAAGAGAAGATAGCTGCTTATTTCCTTCACATCTGAAGGGAGGGCATTCCACAGGGTGGGCGCCACTACCAAGAAGGCCCTCTGTCTGATTCCCTGTAACCTCACTTCTGGCAATGAGGGAACCGCCAGAAGGCCCTCGGCGCTGGACCTCTGGGTCCGGGATGGATGATGGGGGTGGAGATGCTCCTTCAGGTATACTGGGCCGAGGCCGTTTAGGGCTTTCAAGGTCAGCACCAACACTTTGAATTGTGCTCGGAAACGTACTGGGAGCCAATGCAGATATCTCAGGACTGGTGTTATGTGGTCCCAGCGGCCAGTCCCAGTCACCAGTCTAGCTGCCACATTCTAGATTAATTGCAGTTTTCGGATCACCTTCAAAGGTAGCCCCACATAGAGCGCATTGCAGTAGTCCAGGCGGGAGATAACTAGAGCATGCACCACTCTGGCCAGACAGTCTGCGGGCAGGGAGGGTCTCATCCTGCGTACCAGGTGGAGCTGGTAGACAGCTGCCCTGGACACAGAATTGACCTGCACCTCCATGGACAGCTGCGAGTCCAAAATGACTCCCAGGCTGCGCAGCTGGTCCTTCAGGGGCACAGTTACCCCATTCAGGACCAGGGAATCCCCCACACCTGCCTGCCCCCTGTCTCCCAAAAACAGTACTTCTGTCTTGTCAGGATTCAACCTCAATCTATTAGCCGCCATCCATCCATTTATGCACATCAAAGATGTTCATTGGTCTTTTTGGGGGGGCAGGGAGTCCTTCGCCTCCCATCAAATTCATTTTTTTTAAATCCCAGTTTTCTACTTTTGCAAGCCTTGGGTTGCCCCCTGCCAAAAACAAACAAACAAAAACCACCCTTCCAGTTCTGTAAGGAGCACTGGGATTTGCAAGATCAGAGAGATGGCTCTATCCTTCCATTTCCAGCGTTCGCAAAAGCGAGAGATGGCGGAGAGTCGGTAATCAAATCCCTTCGATTTCTCGTCAAACCTTCCTGGTTGGCAGGTTTAAAACCCAGGCCAGACATGGAACGGCCTTGCCTCGCCCCCCTCCCAGATTTCCCATTCAAATGACAAGACCTCCGTTTTAATTTTAATCCACACACACACACACACACACCCTTTTAAATCCGGCTCACACCAAAACTCATCCATGCTCATGGAAGCAGATTTGAAAAGATTGGTTCTGACACATGGCAGGGAGGGCGGCCGGGCGAGGGGGGAGAGGCTAGACAGATTTTTCCTTATCCCTGGGTGCTGGGGGGGGGGTGCTGGCGTGCAGAGAGCTTGCGTGTATCCCAGGGGGAGTCAAGTGCAACAGAGGCCATAGCAGACTCCCGAAGAGGGGGGGAAGAGGGATGGGAGTTGGGGGGGGGCGGGCTGCTGTTTTGAGCAAATGCAAAAAAAACCACAACAACACAAGAAGTGACCTACATCTGTTCTCAGAGATGTGGGGAGGAGGGATGTTGTCGGAGGGAGGGGGGTATGATTGCAGGGGAGAAAACCCTGCAGGAATATCTCTCTCTCTCTATATATATATACTCTCTATATATACATATCTATTCTCTCTCTCTCTCTCTCTCTCTCTCTCTCTCTCTCTCTCTCTCTCT
>JAXCMG010000040.1:4442929-4483319 GCA_034642415.1 Podarcis siculus
GACACCCTTCGGCCCTTTTAAGGGTTAAAACTCATTCTCCCTCACTGACCCTTTAAGGGTTAAGCAACACCCTCTGGCCCTTTTAAGGGTTAAAACTCATTCTCCCTCACTAGCCCTTTAAGGGATAAGCAACACCCTCTGGCCCTTTTAAGGGTTAAAACTCATTCTCCCCTGTTAACCCCCTCACTGGCCCTTTAAGGGATAAGCGACACCCTCTGGCCCTTTTAAGGGTTAAAACTCATTCTCCCCTATTAACCCCCCTCGCTGGCTCTTTAAGGGTTAAGCGACAGACACCCATTGGCCCTTTTAAGGGTTAAAAGGCATTCTCCCCTGTTAACCCCCTCGCCAGCCCTTTAAGGGTTAAGCGACACCCTTTGGCCCTTTTAAGGGTTAAAACACATTCTCCCCTGTTAGCCCCCTCACTGGCCCTTTAAGGGTTAAGCGACGCCCTCTGGCCCTTTAAGGGTTAAAACTCATTCTCCCCTGTTAACCCCCCTCGCTGGCTCTTTAAGGGTTAAGCGACGCCCTTTGGCCCTTTAAAGGGTTAAAACTCATTCTCCCCTGTTACCCCTTAAGGGGAAAAAATCTCCCTCTCCTCCTCCTCTGGCCCTTTGAAGGGTTAAACCCATTTCCACCTTTTCCCCCTCCAGCCTTTTACGGGTTAATCCAATTTTCTCCTCTCCCGTCGCTCCGAGTCCTCCGAAAGGGTTAACCAAAAAAAAAAATCTCTTTCTCTTTCTCCACACTCCCCCCTCCTCCCCCGCCCCTTGGCTACACCGCGTCCTTCCAGATTGACACATTTTCTACGGGCGGCCGCCTCGGACCAATGGGAAGCCCCCCTCTCCCCGCCCCACGTGGGGACCGAGCGCTTTCCCCTCCCCATCCCTGCCTCCCGATTGGCTGCGGCGCGCCGGACTGGAGCGAAAGAGAAGCAGCCAGACCCCACGTGGAGCTTGGCGCTCGTTCATTGATCGCCCTCCCCCGCAAGGCTGCTGTGTGGGGGGTGGCGGGGGGGGGGGGAGAGGAAGAGAGAGAGGAAGAGAGAGAGGGGGGGTTCTCACACCCATTCAAGGCAACGGGCCTGCGTCCCACCCACCCACCTCCCTAGGCTCCTGGGGTGCCCGATCCTGGCTTTCAGTGGTTTGGTGAGTGCCTTTATCGGGGGGGGGGGCGCTGAGGTTTGATGGGGGGGGGCGTTAGCCGAGAGGAAGAAGGCAGGAGGGGCCTTTTCCCGATGTCTGATCCCCCCCCCTCTCTCTTCCTACCTGCTAGAAAAAGAAGGAGACCCTTTTGTTCGGCCTGGGAGATTATAAATGAGGACGGGGGGGTGGGATTTTTTGGCGGGGGTGGGGGGCGCGGTGAGAGGGAGGACTGCAAGCCGCCAGAGGTGGAAATGGGATCTATTCTTCTTCTTTTTTGGGGGGGGGGTAATGAGAGTTTCTTGGGGAGTTAAAAAGAGAGAGACTCAAAACGGGCATCTGGTGAGGGGGGGAGAACTTCTTGGGGGTGGGGGTTACTTTAAGCAGAGCATTGGGGGGCGTTTGTTGAGGGGGGAGAAGTTTTCTCCCTAGTTGTGGTCTAATTGTCCTTCTCTAAGGCCTTATGCTGGTTTCTGCCTCCCCCCCTCCAAAAAAAATACTATCTGATTTCCCCCTCTTCTCTGCCCCCACACCTGCCAAGTCACCTGTATTTCCCTGGGGGTGAGGACCACCTAGTTTGAGAGGGGGGGGGCTCATTTTTTTCTTGGGAGCCACCCCCCCCAACCAACCATTGCCAAACGCTACCCAGGGTTATAAACTTCTGCCTTAACCTCCTTGCTTGTTTGCTGCCCACTCCCCAGCCCAAGGAATTATGAGGCTGCCCTTGAGCATGTGCAAAGTGCATTCCCATCAGTTGCCCTTGAGCATGTGCAAAGTGCATTCCCATCCCCCGCGCTGTTAGAGGGAAACAAGTGTCAAAAAGGGCATTTTCCCTGGTTGGAGATCTGATACTATTTTCGAGTGGGAAGGGCCCCCCCCTCAAGAGTCATTTAGCGCATGAACCGCAAGGAAAGATAGCTCAGTCGGTTAGAGCTCGGTGCTAATAAACGCCAAGGTTGCGGGTTCGATTCCCCGTAAGGGACAGAGCTCTGCATATTCCTGCCTCCATCCTCCATTGGGAAAAGACTTATTGGGAATAAAAAATACAGTAAACGTTCAAATCTGGGTGGCTATTGGGGGTGTATATATCTGGGACGCGGGTGGCGCTGTGGGTTAAACCACACAGCCTAGGGTTTGCCGATCAGAAGGTCGACGGTTCAAATCCCCGCAACAACGAGGTGAGCTCCCGTTGCTCGGTCCCTGCTCCTGCCAACCTAGCAGTTCGAAAGCACACCAGTGCAAGTAGATAAATAGGTACCGCTCCAGCGGGAAGGTAAACGGCGTTTCCGTACGCTGCTCTGGTTCGCCAGAAGCGGCTTAGTCCTGCTGGCCACATGACCCGGAAGCTGTACGCCGGCTCCCTTGGCCAGTAAAGCGAGATGAGCGCCGCAACCCCAGAGTCGGCCACGACTGGACCTAATGGTCAAGGGTCCCTTTACCTTATATCTGGGTGTACATTAGGGCCAGTGGGACAACACTACTGGTTGGTTGGGAAAGTAATGGGGTTGCTTTACAGAGGGGCCCCAAGTCTTTACCTGACCACAAATTCCCCCCAAAATCCCAAGCTGGGTCGAAGATGCCCAGGTAGTCCAGATATGCTGATCTAAGTTATTTGGGATCGACAACAATATCCAGTGCCCCAAAGCGTCCCTTCCTCTCTGGGTGCCCCATTTCTCCCAATACAGGGCCTGATCCACCTTACATTTTACGGTCTTTCCCCGCAATCTCCACTCCTTGCAAAGCCAAGCAGGGTCCGGTGAGGTTGCAATTCTGTGTCCAGGGCGGCTGTCTCCCAGCTCTATCTGGTACGCAGGATGAGACCCTCCCTGCCCGCAGACTGTCTGGCAGAGTGGTGCATGCTCTGGTTATCTCCTGCTTGGACTACTGCCATGCGCTCTCCATGGGGCTGCCTTTGAAGGTGACCCGGAAACTACAACTAATCCAGAATGCGGCAGCTAGACTGGTGACTGGGAGCGACCGCCGGGACCACATAACACCGGTCCTGAAAGACCTACATTGGCTCCCAGTCCATTTCTGAGCACAATTCAGAGTGTTGGTGCTGACCTTTCAAGCCCTAAACGGCCCAGTATACCTGAAGGAGCGTCTCCACCCCTATCGTTCTGCCCGGACGCTGAGGTCCAGCTCTGAGGGCCTTCTGGCGGTTCCCTCCCTGCGAGAAGTGAGGTTACAGGGAACCAGGCAGAGGGCCTTCTCGGTGGTGGCACCCTCCCTGTGGCACGCCCTCCCACCAGATGTGAAGGAAATAAACAATCTGACTTTTAGAAGACATCTGAAGGCAGCTCTGTTGAGGGAAGTTTTTAATGTTTGTTGTGTTTTTATATTACATTGGCCTCTCTTTTTCAACAATGAGGACTGGAATCTTACATGATCTTTAGGAGAAGGACCATGGCCTCAGTGCTTTGGAGACAGGAGCTCCCAGATTCAGTTCCCTGCGGCGGCCCTGCAAGCCAGAATAGGCAATATTGTGCTATATGGATCAAGGACCCGATTCTCGGCACCCTGAGTCCTGTGTCTGAGGCAGCCCTCTTCCAGCCGAGCTGCCAGTCCTGAGTTCGAATTCCTCCCCCCCAAAAAACCAAGAATTCAAACGCCTACTGTGTGGTTTTGGCTTCAGTCTGGGTGCAATCCTGCACCCTGTTTACTAGGGAGTGAGCTCCCCTGAACGCACAGGTCATTTCTCAGTCATCACGCCTAGGATTGGGTCTCTTTTAACCCATTCATAAGAGCCGCTTCTTATCTGCGTGCGGAAAGCAAACCTTTCCCGGTTTTTGCTAAAAAAGCCTGCCGGCAAAAATACTCTCCTCCTTTCTCTCTGTCAGCCCCAGACAGCGCTGTGCAGGGGTAACGAAAAGAATATTCCGCACTGAACATGCTCCTGCAGAGAGGATTTCCCTCTTAAGTAGAACACCCACCTGCAGGGGCAGTCTATCTTTATATACCATCTGGTGGCAAGAGAGGGAAAACAACCAGTTAGGGGGACTTTTTCCCTTTGTGGGCTGCCCATGGTTTGAAACTGGATAATGTTGGGAGCCACCCAGAGTGGGCAGGGAATGAATGAATGAATAAATAAATAAATAAATAATTTATTGTTTGTACCCTGCCCATCTGGCTGGGTTTCCCCAGCCACTCTGGGCGGCTTCCACAGAGACCAAAAATACACTAAAATGTCACACATTAAAAACTTCCCTGAACAGGGCTGCCTTCAGATGTCTTCTGAATGTCAGGTAGTTGTTTATCTCCTTGGCATCTGGTGGGAGGGCGTTCCACAGGGCGGGTGCCACCACCGAGAAGGCCCTGTGCCTGGTTCCCTGTAACCTCGCTTCTCGCAGTGAGGGAACGGCCAGAAGGCCCTCTGCGCTGGACCTCAGCATCCGGGCAGAACGATGGGGGTGGAGACTCTCCTTCAGGGATACTGGGCCGTGTAGGGCTTTCAAGGTCAGCACCAACACATTGAATTGTGCTTGGAAACGTACTGGGAGCCAGTGTAGGTCTTTCAAGACCGGTGTTATGTGGTCTCGGCGGCCGCTCCCAGTCCCCAGTCTAGCTGCCGCATTCTGGATTAGTTGTAGTTTCCGGGTCACCTTCAAAGGCAGCCCCATGTAGAGCGCATGGCAGTAGTCCAAGCGAGAGATAACCAGAGCATGCACCACTCTGGCCAGACAGTCCGCAGGCAGGCAGGGTCTCATCCTGCGTACCAGATGGAGCTGCCCTGGACACAGAATTGACCTGTGCCTCCATGGACAGCTGTGGGTCCAAAATGACTCCCAGGCTGCGCACCTGGTCCTTCTGTGGCACAGTTACCCCATTCAGGACCAGGGAGTCCCCCACACCCACCCGCCCCCTGCCCCCCAAAAACAGTACTTCTGTCCCACAACCTTGGCAACATCAGACCAAGCGCTAACCAACACAAGTGGAATTGGCATGCTTCGGTTCTGCGATTTGGTGGGTGCTTTTGGCGCCGCTGAAAGGAACAATAAGACTTCAGGATTTGGGGTGGAGGTCTGCCACCTGTCCCAAAATAAGACCGCTCCCCAAATGCCCAATTTAATCTGCATGAAGTCTGCCTCGCTGATCTGCCCCCCCAGGCCTGAGAAAAGATACACTTTACATGCCCAGAGGCGCTCTTGTCGTATTAAAATATTTTAACTGAGGTGTGGGGGGGGGTTTATGCATGGAGAGAGAGAAAAAAATATGGGATTGGAGCCCTGATTCAGCCCCCCCACCCCCCTTTCTGCAGAAAAAACCCCCCACATGGACAGGAGGAGAAATTAGCGCACCTTGCAAGGTGCATTCGCTCAGTATGGGGTTAATAATGGAGGGCGTGGGTGGCGCTGTGGGTGAAACCATAGAGCCTAGGACTTGCCGATCAGAAGGTCGGCGGTTCGAATCCCTGCGACGGGGTGATCTCCCGTTGCTCGGTCCCTGCTCTTGCCAACCTAGCAGTTCGAAAGCACCTCAAAGTGCAGGTAGATAAATAGGTACCACTCCGGCGGGAAGGTAACCGGCGTTTCCGTGCGCTGCTCTGGTTCGCCAGAAGCGGCTTAGTCATGCTGGCCACATGACCCGGAAGCTGTACGCCGGCTCCCTTGGCCAGTAAAGCGAGATGAGCGCCGCAACCCCAGAGTCGGCCATGACTGGACCTAATGGTCAGGGGTCCCCTTTACGCTTGAGTAAGGCTTGATCAGGTGCAGCCCATCGATTCCCGGTTCACAGTTTGCTTCCCAACAGGTGACCAGGGTTTGGTTCGTAGCAGAAAAACAGGATTGAGAGCGAAATTGCAGAAACAACATTCCTATGGTTTTGCTCGAAGGATGTTCCCTCAAAACCGGCCACCGGTGAGTTTATCCCCGATTTAATTATCTCCCAAGGAAATGTCTGTTTCTTAATTCTTTGGAAAGGGAGGAGGCCGCCAACCCGTCTTAAACATAGTCCGTTTTGAACTGATTTCCGCCTTTCAAAATGCTAACGACCAACAAATTTCACATGCTGCAAACTTGCACAGCCACCGTATTTTTCGCTCTATAAGACGCACCAGAGCACAAGACGCACCTAGTTTTTGGAGGAGGAAAACAAGAAAAAAAATATCCTGAACCTCAGAAGCCAGAACAGCAAGAGGGATCACTGCGCAGCGAAAGCAGCAATCCCTCTTGCTGTTCTGGCTTCTGGGATAGCTGCGCAGCCTGCATTCGCTCCATAAGACGCACACACATTTCCCCTTACTTTTTAGGAGGGAAAAAGTGAGTCTTATAGAGCAAAAAATACGGTAACTGTTTTTTTGTGTGTGTGTGGTGAGGAGAGGTTTTGTAAAGGCCTTTTTTTGGACAGTACTCTCCCTTGCTTTGGATCAAACCAGGAATATTCAAATTTTTTCGCCCCCGAAAAGAGATCTATTTATATATTTCTGCCCCCGCCCAAAAGATAAAAATAAACAAGTGTCGGTCACTGGTTCTGTGTTTTATGATTTTGTTATTTTATTTTCTTGCACGCTGCTGTTTATATTGATATCAATATCCATATCGTTACATATATATAAATATATAAAGGAGTTGTTGGTTTAGAAATACTTTGGTCTATAAACAAAACTACTTGAAGCTGCAAACAGCATGTTTCCTTAATTGTTTGCAATAAAACCTCAGAATGGTTTATATTAATCAAGGGATCAGCCGTCTCCCTGTAAGTAAAGAGGGGCCGTCTTCCCAGGGGAGTTAAATCTGGCGGGGGCCGCATCCCAAAGTTTCTGCCCCCTCCCATTCTCTCATTCCCTGCCTAGCAGGCTGAAGCAACCAGGCCGTAGTTCATCAGGTAGAGCTAGGTTCCAGGTCGCTGTGATTTTTAGCTCTAGGTTATCAGGCAACAAGGGACGTGGGTGGCACTGTGGGTTAAACCACAGAGCCTAGGACTTGCTGATCAGAAGGTTGGCGGTTCGAATCCCCGCAATGACGGGGTGAGCTCCCGTTGCTCGGTCCCTGCTCCTGTCAACCTAGCAGTTTGAAAGCACACCAGCGCAAGTAAATAAATAGGTACCACTCCGGCGGGAAGGTAAACGGCGTTTCCGTGCGCTGCTCTGGTTTGCCAGAAGCAGCTCAGTCCTGCTGGCCACATGACCCGGAAGCTGTACGCCGGCTCCCTCGGCCAATAAAGCGAGATGAGCACCGCAACCCCAGAGTCGGCCACAACTGGACCTAATGGTCAGGGGTCCCTTTACCTTTTTATACCATTCAAGTATTCCATCATTGCATCCATCAAAACTTATTTACACTGTTGAATTTATCTGAAGGCTGCCCGCGTTTTCAGCTGTGCACAATTATTTTCCCCATACATTCAATAAACGTTTTCCAATATTCTCTAAACGTATCTTCTTGTCCTCTTATTCTATATGTTAAATCTGCGAGTTGTGCATATTCCGTCAACTGAAGTTGCCATTCTCCTTGCGCTTGTTTTACATTTTGGGGGGCTCACGAAATGCGGGGGTGCAGTAGCGGCATACATAAATCACCTTTTTTGACAACCTGGGACTGTGAGCTCTCCGAAGACCCAGAGAGGAGCTCCTGTTTCCTTATGGTCTGAAGTTGGTGGTGATTGGCCTTTCCGCTACCTGTCTCTCCCAGGGTCACCTGCAGGCAGCCCCCGTGGTCACTGCCGCCGCGACCAGCGTCGTCTCGACGGCCCCCCAGTCCTTGAAGCTGACTTACCCGGAGATTTTGGACCGGATCAAGGAGGAATTCCAGTTCTTGCAAAACCAGTACCACAGGTAAAACGGCCAGGTTCTTTTTTGGGCTGGGTGGGGTTCATAATGACCTGTCTATGTATTTCTAATAGTATAATCCAGGGGTCAGCAAGGGGTCGGATCCTCCGCAGGCCGGACCTGCGCAGCGCGACGCCAGAAATTGTGTCTGTGCATGCACAGACGCTGAAAATTGCACCTGCGCCGAAGCGATTTCCGGCACCACGGACATGCGCAGAAGTGATTTCCGGCATCTGGGCATGTGCAGACGCGATTTCCGGTGTCTAGGCATGCACAGACATGAATTCTGGCGTCTGGTCATGCACATAAGCGATTTCCGGCACTGCGGACATGCGCAGACGCGATTTCCGGCATCTGGGCATGCGCAGAAGCAATTTCCGGCATCTGGGTATGCGCAGAAGCAATTTCCGGTGCTGTGGACATGTGCAGACATGATTTCCAGCCTCTTGGCATGCGCAGAACCGATTTCCGGTGCCGTGGACATGCGCAGACACAGTTTCCGGCATCTGGGCATGTGCAGACATGATTTCCGGCATCTGGGCATGCGCAGAAGCAATTTCCGGTGCTGTGGACATGTGCAGACATGATTTCCAGCCTCTTGGCATGCGCAGAAGTGATTTCCAGTGCCGTGGACATGTGCAGATGCAATTTCCGGCATCTGGGCATGCGCAGAAGCGATTTCCGGTGCCGCGGAAGAGAGTCCCTGCGCCGTGCTGCGCTGGTTTAGCGCAGCGTGCGGGGATTCGCCAAGCGGGCGGCTTAGTTTGGGGGCGGTTCGTGGGCCGGTTAAACAGCCTCCATGGCCGCTTCTGGTCCATGGGCCTTAGGTTGCTGACCCCTGGTATAACCAGATCAGTAATTTTTGATATAATTTTTGATCTTCCCGTGTCCGTTCCCTTCTCTTTGCAGCTTGAAACTGGAATGTGAGAAACTCGCCACGGAAAAAACAGAAATTCAGAGGCATTATGTCATGGTAAGCACCGTACTGGGGCAAATGTGGGGTTTTGGGGGTGGGGAAGGGTTGGATGATGGTGTAAAGAGGGTCCCTAAGCCATGACGCAGGTGGCACTGTGGGTTAAACCACAGAGCCTAGGACTTGCCGATCAGAAGGTTGGCGGTTCGAATCCCCACGATGGGGTGAGCTCCCGTTGCTCAGTCCCTGCTCCTGCCAACCTAGCAGTTCGAAAGCACCTCAAAGTGCAAGTAGATAAATAGGTACCACTCCAGCGGGAAGGTAAATGGCGTTTCCGTGCGCTGCTCTGGTTCGCCAGAAGCGGCTTAGTCCTGCTGGCCACATGACCCGAAAGCTGTACGCTGGCTCCCTCGGCCAGTAAAGCGAGATGAGTGCCGCAACCCCAGAGTCGGTCACGACTGGACCTAATGGTCAGGGGTCCCTTTACCTTTACCTTTAAGCCCTGACTTACCGCACAGAATCTGTTCCCTTTCTTAAGAAAAATAAAATAAAAATCTTTGTTTTGCAGTACTATGAAATGTCCTACGGTTTGAACATCGAAATGCACAAACAGGTACATTTATTTATAGATGTGTGTATTTATAGATGTGTTGGTGTATGTTTGTGTTTGGCTCTGATCTGATAAGGCCCCTCCGTGTGTAGGGGGAAGCAAAAATCATGCAGGGTCTCTGCCCCAAAGATCTTCCAATCTAGACAGCAAGCGAGCCTTGCTGAGAATAGCAATTTCTGGCGTCTGCTTCCGGATTTGGAAGTTATTACTGCTTGTTAGCCGCCCTGAGCCTGGCCTTGGCTGGGGAGGGCGGGGTATAAATAAAAATTATTATTATTATTATTATTACTCATGTGAAAACACCAGGCAGGCCCCGCAAATAACCCAGAGGTGCATTTTAAATAAAAGGACACATTCTACTCGTGTAAAAACACGCTGATTCCCAGACCGTCCGGGGGCCAGATTTGGAAGGCGATTGGGCCGGATTTATCCCCCGGGCCTTAGTTTACCTACCCCTGCTCTTAAACCACCTTACAATGCCCTGGCACCTGGTGCCTGCCCAGTGTGTGTGTGTGTGTGTAGGAAGACCCCCCCTGTCCCTATGCCTGGTTCAGCCCTATCTGGAACCAGCTTTCCTGGCAGAACTTCCATCTGGTCCTTTTTCCTCCCCACAATGCTTCGTCTTTTTAATTTCGCTCCCTCTTGGAATTCTCCTACTGCCAGCGCTCTCCACACCCCACAACCGCTGCCTCCCCCTTGTTCATTTCCGCTGGCAAGATTTACAGCTGACTTCAGGTGCCGCTGGCCGGCTGCCAACAGCCTGTCTGCGCTCCTTGGGGGGGGGTTTCCCCCTCCTTCTCGCTCTCCCCCCAAACCCTCACCTTTTAACAAGGGCTCGTAACTCTGGGCTCTTGACAGCCCCTGCATGACAGATAGGAGCTGGGCTTTTGCAGGGACGGCTGCTTTTGGAGTTATCGCCTTGGCCGTGCCGACGGATCCTTCTTGCTCAGCTCCAACCCACAAACTTTTTTTTTCAATTTTTTAAAACTAATTTTCCAAAAATATTTTAAAACAAGCATACATACATCCTAAGGTAAAGGTAAAGGGACCCCTGACCGTTAGGTCCAGTCGTGGCCAACTCTGGGGTTGCGGCGCTCATTTCGCTTTACTGGCCGAGGGAGCCGGCGTACAGCTTCCGGGTCATGTGGCCAGCAGGACTAAGCCGCTTCTGGCAAACCAGAGCAGCGCACGGAAATGCCGTTTACCTTCCCGCTGGAGCGGTACCTATTTATCTACTTGCACTTTGACGTGCTTTCAAACTGCTAGGTTAGCAGGAGCAGGGACAGAGCAACGCAGGGATTTGAACCACCGACCTTCTGATCAGCAAGCCCTAGGCTCTGTGGTTTAGACCACAGTGCCACCTGCGTCCCATTTAGGAACAGTTAAAAGGTAAAGGGACCCCTGACCATTAGGTCCAGTCGCGGCCGACTCTGGGGTTGCGGCGCTCATCTCGCTTTATTGGCCAGGGTCATGCTGGTCATGTGGCCAGCAGGACTAAGCCGCTTCTGGCGAACCAGAGCAGCACACCTTCCTGCCAGAGTGGTACCTATTTATCTACTTGCATTTTGACGTGCTTTCGAACTGCTAGGTTGGCAGGAGCAGGGACCAACCTTACTGTGCACTGGTGAAATGTGGACCACTTATAAACGCCATCTCCAACTCCTCGAAATATTGCATCAGCGGTGTCTCTGAAAATTTGTACACATCCCTTGGGAAGACAGGCGAACTAATGCCAGTGTACTGGAAGAAGCAAAGATCAACAGTGTCGAAGCAAGGACTCTTCAACATCAACTTCGTTGGACTGGCCATGTTGTGAGGATGCCTGATTATCGTCTTCCAAAGCAACTGCTCTGTTCCCAACTTAAAAATGGAAAGCTGGTGGTCAACAAAAGAAGTTCAAAGACTCTCTCAAGGCAAATCTTTAAAAATGGGAAACACTGGCCTGCGAGCGCTCCAGTTGGAGAACAGCCTTGACCAAAGGTGTCATGGGATTTGAAGACGCTCAAACTCAGGACGCAAGGGAGAAACGCGCTAAGAGGAAGGCACGCTTGGCAAACCCTTACCAGGATCAACTCCCACCTGGAAACCTCTGTCCCCACTGTGGAAGGATGTGTGGATCCAGAATTGGCCTCCACAGTCACTTACGGACTCACTGTTAAAACCGTGTTCATGGGAGACCATCTTACTCGGCTACGATGGATCGCCAAAGAAGAAGCAGCAGCAATGACTGGCCTCAGCTCTTTGGGGTTTTACACAGGGAGTCGCCGACTGATCAGCAAGTCCTAGGCTCTGTGGGTTAACCCACAGCGCCACCCACGTCCCTACAGATTAATTTTACCTGTATTATTATTACTATTACTATTTATTTTATTTTGGAGGGGGGATGCAATGAAACGCTTTGCTGTGGTTCTGCAAAGAAGCCAAACTCTGGTTAATCGCTCTTGCCTTTTGGGCAATGGCGGGTGAGTGATTTCTGCATGCAGAAGCAGGCTGTCGATAAATATATATATATATATATATTTTCCCCGCAGGAAAGGGGAGAGGTCTCTGGGAGAGGAAGCTGTGGGGGCTGCGGGGAAGCTGGGGTGGGGCCGGGGGAAAGCCTGCCGAGCCGGGCCTGATCGTTTTTCATACCCCCAGCGTTAAAGTGCCACTAAATTGAACATTAACGAGCGCGAGTGAATTGGAGGCTGGCTCTTCCCCCAGGAGCCAACCCTGCCCATCGGTGCATAAAGGAGGGAGAATCCATTACTGCCAGCCCCGGGAGAGAATTAAATCTTTCCCAGAAAGTACCTGCTGGCGGTGCCTCGATTCCTCTATTTCTGCCTCGGTTCCCCCCACGTGCCCCCCTCCCTGTGTTTGGCAGATGTGCGATCAAGCATCTGGTCTCTCTGCCGCGAGGTTTTCGTTTCCCGCGAAGCGACGTAGAAACGGGAGACTTCAAAGCACCCGGGGGTTTGGGTTGCATTTATAGGAGGGTGCAGCCGGACTGCAGCAGAGACACCACCTTGCCGACAAAGGTCCGTATAGTAAAAGCTATGGTTTTCCCAGCAGTGATGTATGGGAGTGAGAGCTGGACCATAAAGAAGGCTGATCGCCGAAGAATTTATGCTTTTGAATTGTGGTGCTGGAGGAGTCCCATGGACTGCAAGAAGATCCAACCTCTCCATTCGGAAGGAAATCAGCCCTGAGTGCTCACTGGAAGGACAGATCCTGAAGCTGAGGCTCCAAGACTTTGGCCACCTCATGAGAAGAGAAGACTCCCTGGAAAAGACCCTGATGCTGGGAAAGATGGAGGGCGCAAGGAGAAGGGGACGACAGAGGACGAGATGGTGGGACAGTGTTCTCGAAGTGACCAGCATGAGTTTGACCAAACTGCGGGAGGCAGTGGAAGACAGGCGTGCCTGGCGTGCTCTGGTCCAGGGGGTCACGAAGAGTCGGACACGACTAAACGACTTAACAACAACAACAACAATGCAGTCGGAATAGGGGGGATCACGAGGGCCAGTTGAAAGTGTCAGGGGGCCGGCCACACGAGGCTCCTCGTCCTTACTCTGAATGAAGGTGCCGCTGCCAGGCGGGAAGGTAGTGGCGCCTAGTGGTTGCGCGAGGAAAATGGGGAGATGCACGGCCGGTTGCTCTTTTATATATCTAAGTGTATACTCCACAAAAGGGACGCGGGTGGCGCAGTGGGTTAAACCACAGAGCCTAGGACTTGCCGATAAGAAGGTCGGCGGTTCGAATCCCCGTGACGGGGTGAGCTCCCGTTGTTCGGTCCCTGCTCCTGCCAACCCAGCAGTTCGAAAGCCCGTCAAAGTGCAAGTAGATAAATAGGTACCGCTCCAGCGGGAAGGTAAACGGCATTTCCGTGCGCTGTCTGGTTTGCCAGAAGCAGCTTAGTCCTGCTGGCCACATGACCCGGAAGCTGTACGCCGGCTCCCTCGGCCTATAGAGCGAGATGAGCGCTGCAACCCCAGAGTCGTCCGTGAGTGGACTTAACGGTCAGGGGTCCCTTTACCTTTTATACTCCACAAAGAAAACACTCAAAAAATAAACAAAAGAGAAAATAATAAAATTATCCAGTAAGGAAAATTACCTACGATAATTTAACGGTTTTAAAAAAGGTAAAAATTGATTAAAACTGAGCCTCTGGAGAGGCTTGTCTCAGGAAAGATTGTTTTTAGCAGGGGCCGCTAAAGGGTACGGTGCCCGCTTGTCATCACGTGGCAGGGAGTTCCACAGGCACTTGCAAATTCTTCCAAATTCAGAGCAGGTGTTAAACTGCCACAGATCGAAGTGGCCAAATGGGAATTTATAGGGGGAGAAGGTCTCAACTGATCCCAAGCCATTAAGGGGGTTTATACGGCCCCCAATTTAACTGTTTGCCACCGGCTGAGAAGCATCGATGCCCATCTCTGTTTTCTGTCTAAGCCTGCCATCTTCCTTTTCCTCTCTTGTCTCTCCTCCTTGCCTTTGCAGACGGAGATTGCCAAGCGACTCAACGTCATCTGTGCTCAGCTCATCCCGTTTTTGTCCCAGGAGGTGAGTGTCTCGTCTTCACACAAGCTCTTCTATAAATATGCCAGCCATGCCCTTTCGCCATTGACTCCATTCCTTCTCCTTCCTGGTTTTCCGTCCTCCTTCAACAGAGGGGGACTGCTAGCCAGAATATTTATTAATGTTGCTATTGTTACATGCGAAGCCTTCAAACTGAACTTTGCAGTGCGGGGTGTTCTTTCTCGGGATGCCAGCCATGCCCTTTCGCAATCGACTCCATTCCTTCTTCCCAGTTTTTCTTCCTCTACAACAGATGCAAGGGGGCTGCTAGCCAGAGCATTTATTATTGTGGCTGTTGCTACAAGCGAAGCCTTCAAACTGAACTTTGCGGCACGCTGTGCTCTTGGCTCGGGATGCCAGCCATGCCCTTTCGCAATCGACTCCATTCCCTCTTCCCAGTTTTCCTTCCCCTACAACAGATCCTCAGCGTCGTATAGATATGAGGGCCTGATATTATTAGTGGCAGGATGTGTAGACGGTTGCAAGTGAGACACTCACCCAAAGTTTACAGCAATGGGGTACTTTGGCTGTGGATGCCCGCCGGCCATGCCCTTCCAGAAGGCACTCCATTCCATCCCGCTCACCACCAACACTTTGAATTGTGCTCGGAAATGTACTGGGAGCCAACGTAGGTCTTTCAGGACCGGTGTTATGTGGTCTCGGCGGCCACTCCCAGTCACCAGTCTAGCTGCCGCATTCTGGATTAATTGTAGTTTCCGGGTCACCTTCAAAGGCAGCCCCATGGAGAGCGCATGGCAGTAGTCCAAGCGGGAGATAACCAGAGCATGCACCACTCTGGTGAGACAGTCTGCAGGCAGGGAGGGTCTTCAGATGTCTTCTAAAAGTCAGGTAGTTGTTTACTTCTTTGGCATCTGGTGGAAGGGCGTTCCTCAGGGTGGGCGCCACCACCGAGAAGGCCCTCTGCCTGGTTCCCTGCAACCTCGCTTCTCGCAGGGAGGGAACTGCCAGAAGACCCTCGGGAGATGGACCCCGGTGTCCGGGCAGAAGCATGGGGGTGGAGACGCCCCTTCAGGTCTACTGGGCCGTTTAGGGCTTTCAAGGTCAGCACCAATACTTTGAATTGTGCTCAGAAACATCCTGGGAGCCAATGCAGATCTCTCAGGACCGGTGTTATGTGGTCCCGGCGGCCGCTCCCAGTCCCCAGTCTAGCTGCCGCATTCTGGATTAATTGCAGTTTCCAGGTCACCTTCAAAGGTAGCCCCACGTAGAGCGCATTGCAGTAGTCCAAGCAGGAGATAACCAGAGCATGCACCACTCTGGCCAGACAGTCCACAGGCAGGTAGGGTCTCATCCTGCGTCCCAGATGGAGCTGCCCTGGACACAGAACTGACCTGCGCCTCCATGGACATCTGTGGGTCCAAAATGACTCCCAGGCTGCGCACCTGGTCCTTCAGGGGCACAGTTAACCCATTCAGGACCAGGGAGTCCCCCACACCTGCCCGCCAGCCTTGATGGACCCCCGGCCTTTTTTCTTTTCTGATGCACTCGTTAAATTATCCTTTCCCTCCCTTTCTTTCCTCCAGCATCAACAACAAGTGGTGCAAGCGGTTGAACGAGCGAAGCAGGTGACTATGGAAGAAGTGAATGTTTCAATCGGGGTATGTGGACCCCCACTTCCCTCCCACGCTCTTGGGGGAGCCCGAAGCGTTCCTCTCCTCCCCACCCCACCCCAAACCCTTTAACTATGGGGTTGCGTGGCTTTGAGCTTCTGGGTGTCGCAGAACTATAACTCCCATTCTTATCCCACACCTCGAAATGGGAAAACAAAATGGTTCAGGAAAGGAACGCTTCCTCTGCAGTATTGGGGGGCTTTTTAGTTAATAATAATAATAATAATTTATTATATCTACCCCGCACATCTGGCTGGGTTTCCCCAGCCACTCTGGGCGGCTTCCACAGAGACCAAAAATACACTAAAATATCACACATTAAAAACTTCCCTGAACAGGGCTGCCTTCAGATGTCTTCTGAATGTCAGGTAGTTGTTTATCGCTTTGACATCTGATGGGAGGGCGTTCCACAGGGCGGGCGCCACCACCGAGAAGGCCCTCTGCCTGGTTCCCTGTAACTTGGCTTCTCGCAATGAGGGAACCGGCAGAAGGCCCTCGGCACTGGACCTCAGCGTCCGGGCAGAACGATGGGGGTGGAGGCGCTCCTTCAGGGATACTGGGCTGAGGCCGTTTAGGGCTTTAAAGGTCAACACCAACAATTTGAATTGTGCTCAGAAACGTACTGGGAGCCAATGAAGATCTTTCAAGACTGCTGTTATGTGGTCCCGGCGGCCACCCCAGTCCCCAGTCTAGCTGCCGCATTTTGGATTAGTTGTAGTTTCCGGGTCACTTTCATAGGTAGCCCCATGTAGAGCGCATTGCAGTAGTTTATAAAAATTATGCATGGGGGATAGAGCAGGGGTTTTCAACCTTTTCACGTCCACGGCTCCCTCTACCAACTACAGTGGTACCTCGGGTTACATACGCTTCAGGTTACATATGCGTCAGGTTACAGACTCCGCTAACCCAGAAATAGTGTTTCAGGTTAAGAACTTTGCTTCAGGATAAGAACAGAAATCGTGCTCCGGCGGCATGGCAGCAGCGGGAGGCCCCATTAGCTAAAGCGGTGCTTCGGGTTAAGAACAGTTTCAGGTTAAGTACGGACCTCCGGAACGAATTAAGTACTTAACCCGAGGTACCACTGTGTGTTATTTCTGTGGCACCTGTGGGGGGCTCAGGAGCCCAGTTATGACCGCAGAGATGGCAGCCCCTCACTCCTTTTCGAACACCCTCCCTTGTGGAGCGTTCCCCCAGCCTCCCCTCTTCTCCCCTCTCCTGGGGAGTCGTCTGGGCAGCTGCTGCCGCCCCCCTGGTCTCTGAGCTGCCCCCCCAAAAGAGAGGTGTCTCCTCAAACTGCCCCACAGGGGCCTGGGACTTGCCTGCCGTTCCCAACTTCCCAACAGCAAGGGCTGGCAGACTGGGCTCCCTCGCCTGTTTGCTTGCTTAATCCGAGGCCGGTTCAGCTCCTGGCGCCCAGCACCCCCTGGCTAGCCCCAGACGCGCCATTCGCATGGGGAGCTTGCAGCCAGGGCTGCTGCAACAAACAGCTGTGCAAGCCTTTGGGAGGCAGAGACGCCAGAGGGCATCAGAGGAAGGAAAGAGGGACAGAGGCCCGTGTTGACCGCGGCACCCCTGACCATCATTCCAGGCACCCCACCGAAAACCACCGGCTAGAGAAAATCTAGGACCGAGGGAACTGACCGCTGCAAGATTCAGGGCAGAGAAAATAAAGCCCCTTCTTCCTTTGGCTCGAAAGTTAGACCGTGGGAACTCGCTTTGCCACAAAGCAGCAAAGGCTGCCAACTTGGGATGGCTTCAAAAAAAGGATTAGGCAAATTTGCTGAGCAGGGGGGCTTTCGATGGCTGCCTCCTCAGTCGGAGCCGGGAAGGCTTCCAGGAACCATTTTTGGTAGGGGGCGCGAAGTGGTCTTCCGTTTGGGTCTTGCGGAAAAGGATGCTGCGCCAGTTGGTCTGATCCAAGACGCTGCCCTGGAGTTTTTATGGTTCTTAAGATGCAGCGGGGGGGGGGGCTCCTCCCGATCTAAGAAACCTGCCCCCCTTTCTGCTCTCCAGGAGAACGATCACCTTGACACTAGCCATACAAGCGTTCTCTTAACCTGGAGCAGGTTATATCACTGCTATAGAAAGTTTCGCAATGACGTCGACAGGCTCTCTCTGTTTATGCACTGAAAGGTTTTCTCCCCAGTTGAACCCCCCCCTTTTTTTTTCTTCTCCATCGCACTGGGCAAATCAATGGCCAGCCTGAGACCCGTGGCCAAATATTTTTCAGGTTGGAATATTTAACACACACAAAAAACACCTCTGCTCGATGCAAGCGCAATATCCCTGGGAAACAGTTGTCCAATTTCTGCTTTCAATACCTCCAGCATCGCCTCCTAAGGCAGCTGTCCAACAGGTCTTTATTATCATCTTCTAACGGGTGGCGCTGTGGGTTAAACCACAGAGCCTTGGACTTGCCGATCAGAAGGTCAGTGGTTCGAATCCCTGCAATGATGGGGTGAGCTCCTGTTGCTCGGTCCCTGCTCCTGCCCACCTAGCAGTTCAAAAGCACGTCAAAGTGCAAGTAGATAAATAGGTACCGCTCCGGTAGGAAGGTAAACGGCGTTTCCATGCGCTGCTCTGGTTCACCAGAAGTGGCTTAGTCATGCTGGCCACATGACCCGGAAGCTGTACGCCGGCTCCCTCGGCCAATAAAGCGAGATGAGCGCCACAACCCCAGAGTCGGCCACGACTGGACCTAATGGTCAGGGGTCCCTTTACCTTTACTTAACGGCCTTTCAGATACATTACGGATTATGTCAACGCAGTGGTACCTCAGTTGTTGAACGCAATCTGTGCCGGAAGACCGTTCGACTTCTGAAACGTTCAACAACCAAGGCGCAAAGGGCGGTCGTCAAAGTCATTGGGGGAAATTGGAAAAAACACAACGGAAATCGTTCGACTTCCGAAAAGCATTCGAAAACGGAAGCGATTACTTCTGGGTTTCCGGCGTTCGGAAACCGAAACATTCAGCTTCCGAGACGCTCAAAAACCAAGGTTTTGCACTGTATAAAGAAATATATATACACACACACCACCGATGAACACTTTTAGGTATCTAGTTCTGCTTTGTACACAGTTTTCCAGAGCAAAAATTATTTGTTAACAAGCGTATACTTCTGGATTGTAAAACGAAAACCCAGCCGCAACTCCCCAAAAGCAGTCGAAAAACCCTGGGTTTTTTTCATAATGCGACGCTTGATTTGCAGGTTAATTCCACATAGGCGTGAGTGTGTAAATGTGTTTTAACGCGCTCTCTCAAAGCGTGCTTTTTGTGTGTTTGTGTGTGTACGAGATTTGGTTGCTCAAACGAATGATGTAGAATTTGGGGATGGTGCAAATTTTGAGAGGTGGTTCTGCCCTTTCGGTGTGCAATTTCCTAGGTTTCCTAGGCTCGCCTTTAAATGCAAACGGAATCTGATTTCTCCCGGGTCCTCTTGTGTTTCCCGCTCACGAGAGCTCAGCATGGATGCCATCCTGATTCTTACAGGGAGGGAGGGAGGAAGGGGCTCCCTTTTAAAGGTGTGTTGGCAGGGACGGCAGATTGCTCCATCGCCGCGGTTAATGAGCGGATTAGAAAAGGCTCTAACCGGAGGGACGCGGTAATGATAATGGCTGTGGGTAATTGGATTTAGCGCAAGAGGCTGGGGAGTCCTGAGTGGTACGTCTGGAACGGGGAGGAAAGGGGCATGTGATCGCACACAGTGGCGGAAAGACTGAAACTGGAGCCGGCGAGCTCTAGGAAAGGATGGCAGGTTTGTGTCTGCCGAGAAGGACTTGGCAGCGGGAGGTTTTTGCGCGTTCTGAGTGCCAGCCAGCCATCCCTGTCCCCAAGCACCATTTTCTGGGTGCCGGCCGGCCATACCCTTTCCCCAAACACCATTTTCAGGGTGCCAGCCAGCTGTGCCCTTTCCCCAGGTACCATTTTCAGGGTTCCAGCCAGCCATACCCTTTCTGAAGCACTCCATTTCCAGGGTGCCTGCCAGCCATGCCCTTTCCCCAAGCACCATTTCCAGGGTCCCAGCCAGACATACCCTTTCCCCAAACAACATTTCCAGGGTGCCAGCCAGCCACGCCCTTTCCCTAAGTACCATTTCCAGGGTGCCAGCCAGCTGTCCCTTTCCTCAAGTATCTCTCTTCAAAAGCACTGCATTTTCAGGGTGCCAGCCAGCCGTACCTTTTCCCCAAATCATCATCATCAGGATTATCTAGGCCAACCCCCTGCAATGCAGGAATATTCAACTGCCCCATGAGGGGATTCGAACCCGCAACCTTGGTCTTATCGGCACCATGCGCCAAACAACTCAGCTTATAATTATAACTCCGCTTTTTCCCCTCCAAGGAGCTCAAAGGGGAGTGCACATTATTCCCACACACACACCGTCCTTATTGGCTGTGGGCCAGATTCCTGCTTTGCAGGGGGCTGGAATGGATGACCTTTGAGGTCCCCTCCGACCCTATAATTCTTTGATTCAGTTCCCACAGCAACCCTGTGAGGTAGGCATTTACTGGCCTTGTGCCGAGGCACTTGAGCTTCATAGCCGAGTAAGGATTCGAACCCTGGGTCTCCCAGGTCATATCCGGCGCTCTAACCACTAAGCCACACTGCCTCCCAGGAGGAGGGGGTGTGGAGAGGAGAGATGGCTCATCTCCTTCGCTCCTTAACTCCCTCCTTGTAAAAAAACAACAACCATGCGTGCTCCAGAAACTGGGTCAGCCTTCCCTTCCTCGAGCCTTTTAAATTAAATATGGCCCGTTCGTTCTGTTATGAAGGAAAGAAAACACTTTTTTATATATAAAAAAAGAGGAACCAATAGGAGCGGCTGCCTCACAGGTTAACCACGTTACCGCAAACCAATTCCCCGCTCGGGATTTCTGCAGCCGCCACTCGGAGCTGTTTCCATTCTCTCACTGTCTTTCAACGCACCGAAGAAAAATTATAATGATTTTATTATTTATGCCCTTCCTGGGTTGCCCCAGCCACTCATAAACAGACACCCCTTTTTTTAAAAAAAGCAAACCTCTTTTCCACAATTTTATTTTAAGAATAACTCTGGTACACTCTGAATGCTAAGCAGAGAGGGATGCTGTCCAGTCTGTGTTCTTTGCCTTTGCACTGTGTGATAGCAACGTTTTCCTCTACCCTCGTGAGTCGTGTCCGACTCTTCGTGACCCCCTGGACCAGAGCATGCCAGGCCCTCCTGTCTTCCACTGCCTCCCGCAGTTTGGTCAGACTCATGCTGGTAGCTTCCAGAACACTGTCCAACCATCTTGTCCTCTGTCTCCCCTTCTCCTTCTGCCCTCCATCTTTCCCAACATCAGGGTCTTTCCCAGGGAGTCTTCTCTTCTCCTGATGTGGCCAAAGTCTTGGAGCCTCAGCTTCACGATCTGTTCTTCCAGTGAGCACTCAGGGCTGATTTCCTGAAGAATGGAGAGGTTTGATTTTCTTGCAGTCCATGGGACTCTCAAGAGTCTCCTCCAGCACCAGAATTCAAAAGCATCCATTCTTTGGCGATCAGCCTTCTTTATTGTCCAGCTCTCACTTCCATACATCACTACAGTGGTACCTCGCAAGACGAAAAACTTGCAAGACGAAAGAGTTTTCCGTTTTTTGAGTCGTTCCGCAAGACGAATTTCCCTATGGGCTTGCTTCGCAAGACGAGTTCGTTTCCTTTTTCTTAAAGCCGCTAAGCCGTTAATAGCCGCTAAGCCGTTAATAGCCGCTAAGCCGTTAATAGCCGTGCTTCGCAAGATGAAAAATCCGCAAGACGAAGAAACTCGCAGAACGAATTAATTTCGTCTTGCGAGGCACCACTGTACTGGGAAAACCATAGCTTGAACTATACGGACCTTTGTTGGCAAGGTGATGTCTCTGCTTTTTAAGATGCTGTCCAGGTTTGTCATTGCTTTTCTCCCAAGAGAGGGAAGCGATCGTCCCGCTCTATTCTGACTTATGTCAGACCCCACACCTGGAGTCCCGTGTTCGGTTTTGGGCACCACAATTTAAGAAGGATGTTGACAAGCTGGAATGTGTTCAGAGGAGGGAGGCCAGGACGATCAATGGTTTGGAAACTGAGCCTGATGAGGAACGGTCGAAGGAGCTGGATATGTTTAGCCTGGGAAAGAGGAGACCAAGATGAGAGCCATCTTCAAATATCTTAAGGGAAGAAGGAGCCAGCTGGTTTTCTCCTCTTCCGAAGAAAGGAGATTCTGACGAAAGATCAGGAAGAACTTTCTGCACAAATTTTAATAGCCCAAAAATGGAAAACGCAAGAATTACCATCTGTAGAAGAATGGCAGGTGAAGATGATGGACTTTCTGGAGCTGGCTGATCTCACTGGGAGAATCCGCGACCAAAAGGAAGAGGAATATCAAGAAGATTAGAATAAATTTAAAGATTATTTGAATAAATATTGTAATATTAAAGATTTGTAATTACTTGGAAGAACTAAACAGGCCTAGGATTAAATTAGGATTAAATAAATAAATGAGAAATAGAACGATAACAAAAGTTAAGGAATTTGATTATAATTGGAATATTGCTTTTTTAAACAATGATATTGGAAAACTGCTACATTTAGTTACAAGGTAATTCAATTGGAAGAGACTAGAGGAAGTCAAGCAAAATGTTTATGAAATTGGAAGTTTAAATAATTAATTTTTTTACTGTATGTGTGTATGTGGTTGTATTCTTGGTTATTACTTGGTTTGTTTCTCTTATTTCACTTTTTTCTTTTACTTTTGTTTTATTGAAGTAATGCGTTTGTACGGAAATCAATAAATATTATTGGCAAAAAAAAAAAAACTTTCTGAAAGTAAGAGTTGTTTGACAGCGGAACAGACTCCCACTAGAAGTGGTGGACTCTCCTTCCTTGGAGGTTTTTAAGCAGAGGTTGGACTGCCGTCTCTCATGGATGCTTTCGCTGATATTTCTTCATTTCAGGGGGTTGGTCTAGATGGCCGCTGGGGTACCTTCCAGCTCCCCGGTCCTGTGCATAGCTGTCAACCGTCCCTTAATTGGCAGGAAAGTCCCTTATCCCAGTGCCGTGTCCCGCTGCTGTCCCTTATTGATGATGTCCCTTAAATTTCCCGGGTTTCAAAGGAAGCCGCTCCTCTCCCTCCCTCCCTGCCAGCCAGGGAGGAGGGAGGCTCCAACTGGGTTGCTTGGCTGCGTTGCTCACCCAATAAGGATCTAAGAACGACTGGGGGGTGGAGCTTGCATGCCTTGTGCCGATCAAATCAGCCGTGTTGCCTGGGGACTCGCCTTTGCTCAGCGCTTCCCAGCGGAGAGGTGATGGTGGTTTCCCTTGCTGCATCCCCTTTGCCGGGTTGCTGCGCTGTGGGAACCACCGCTTGAGGCTTCGTTTGGCTGCTGGCTGGGCTTTCTGCCTTTGGCTCGGAGGGGCTCAGAGGTTGAACATACCTGTGCTAGGAAAATCCCTTATTTTGGCTGCTGATCCCTTATTTTCGAGGCTGCTGGTCCCTTATTTTCAAATCTGTAAGTTGACAGCTATGGTCCTGTGATTCCACATTTGGTTCCCTCCCCCCTCTTCTATAAACCCCCTTCTGTCTCCTCGCAGCACCAACTCCAAGCTCAGCACCTCTCACACCACGCGCCTCCAATCCCACTGACCCCTCACCCGTCCGGCATGCAGCCGGCCAGTCTGGCCACCCTGGGCAGCGCATCCGGCCTGCTGGCGTTGTCTGGAGTGCTGGGTGCCCAAGCCCAGCTCCTTGCCAAGGATGACCGAGGCCTTCTCGACATGGATCACAGAGGTACCAAAGTCTAACCTTTCCTCTTTTTTAAAATAATTTTTATTAAGTACAAATTAGAAAACATACCGTATTTTTTGCTGTATAAGACTCACTTTTTCCCTCCTAAAAAGTAAGGGGAAATGTGTGTGCGTCTTATGTATTGAATGCAGGCTGCGCAGCTATCCCAGAAGCCAGAACAGCAAGAGGGATTGCTGTTTTCACTGCGCAGCGATCCCTCTTGCTGTTCTGGCTTCTGAGATTCAGAACATTTTTTTCTTGTTTTCCTCCTCCAAAAACTAGGTGTGTCTTGTGGTCTGGTGCGTCTTATAGAGCGAAAAATACGGTACATGTTTGCAACAAAAGAAAATACAATAGAGCGAAAAATACGGTACATATTTACAACAAAAGAAAAAGAAAATAGATATAACCAAAGGAAAAAATGTGAGAATACTTTTCCCCTTTTCATATTTACAGTTATTTGTACCTCTATAAAATGCTATTCGCATTTGAAATGAAAGATAAGATATCAGAAAAAAGGAAAAAATAAAGAAGTAAAAGAAAAAGATCATAGGTGAAAATTTTAAAAGTAGATAAGTATTCACTATACATAGCCGTTTCCCATCTATATTTATATTCAATTGTATAATTTCATCTTGTCCTTATCTACCTTAAATAAAGTGGGTTTTTTTTTTTTTAAAGACTTCCACCGTTTGGCTCACACGTTTTTAATAATCCGTTCGTCAGATCCTCTGTTCTTCATATTTTAACCTCTCCTTTGGCGCGGGTTCCGACGGCCCAGTGCGCTGTCTCCAACAGAGGACAGCCCAGACTCGGTCGAGCTAGGCAGGAAAACCGACTGCCTGGCCCTTTGCTCTTGTTCTCTATTTTCCTTTTCCCAAAAGGTAGACTGCTCCTGTGCGTGGTGGGTTTTTTCTCTCTCCTTCTTTCACAGCCAATCGCTGCCGCTTGCCGTGAACTAAGCGGTTAGGCGAAGGTGGTACATGGTGGGAGCTTTAATAATAATAATAATATATTTACATCCTGCCCTCCCCAGCCAAAGCTGGGCTCAGAGCGGCTAACAACAGTAAAATAATAAAATAATAAAAATAATAAATTGCCAAGTTCAGTTTTCAAAAACGGGTGTCTCGTTTTGAAAACGAAAGCCACAAAACTTGAAGCCGCTCAACTTTGTTTTGAATGGCAGGAACAAGTGACGCATTTCTCGAATGCGAAAGATAGGCACCTTATTAATTTTGAGTAATCTTGTGAGGGGTGTGTGTGTGTGTAAAGCATGGGTAGCCAAACTAAGGCCCGGGGGCCGGATCCGGCCCAATCGCCTTCTCAATCCGGCCCGTGGACGGTCCGGGAATCAGCGTGTTTCTACATGAGTAGAATGTGTCCTTTTATCTAAAATGCATCTCTGGATTACAGATAGATAGATAGGTAGATAGGTAGATAGATAGATAGATAGATAGATAGATAGATAGATAGATAGATATAGATAAATATAATATTATTTTAATATTTTGTTCACAAATATCAATTCTGCTGTTATTTCCCTGTGTGCATGCCTGCACCATTGTGGCTGTTTTTGAGATACTGAAATTTTCTCTCTCTCTCTCTCTCCATCCTTTCCCTGTTGCTGATCCGCGTTGCCATGGCGACAGAGAGAGACCCGGGTCCCGTAAGTCTCTTTTTTCCCTCCCACCCCTTCCCTTCCATTCTTCAATCCTTCGCTTCCACCCCCCCTCCAATTGTTTAGCCGTACGGATGCCCCTTTCCTTTCCCCCCACCCTTCGCTCGAGAAATCACTTCTAAACAGAGAGAGATGAATAATTTTTTGGTAGGGGGCTTGCGTTTTGGAGAGCATCTGGGTCGTCGTCCCCCCCTCTTTATTTTATTTTTAAAGCTCTGTATGTGTTTGGAGCTGGGGGGGGGAGATGGAGAAGAATGAGTGGGAAAAGCCCGTCGAACAAAACATTTGCTGTAAAGGGTTTGGGAGGCAGCCAATTTGCGCTTTTGAAAATGATGTTTGTGTGTCCCCCCTGTTTTTCCCCCTGGGTGGGGGGCATTGAGCATTTGACACACACCCCTTCTCGTTGGGTGGGGGCATCCAAAGCTTGTTGCCCCATCCCATTTGGGCTTCCTTATTTTAATATATATATATTAATTTATTTAATCGTTTTGTCAATACAGACATCAAGCACAAAAAACACATACAACGAAAACCACAATAACACTAATAATACAATTTAACAATTCAGGTTTGAGTACTGATATACCTATAACTAGGGACGCAGGTGGCGCTATGGGTTAAACCACAGAGCCTAGGGTTTGCCGATCAGAAGGTCGGCGGTTCGAATCCCTGCAACGGGGTGAGCTCCCGTGGCTCGGTCCCTGCTCCTGCCAACCTAGTAGTTTGAAAGCACGTCAGAGTGCAATTAGATAAATAGGTACCGCTCCGGAGGGAAGGTAAACGGCGTTTCCGTGCAATGCTCTGGTTCGCCAGAAGCAGCTTAGTCCTGCTGGCCACATGACCCGGAAGCTGTACGCCGACTCCCTCGGCCAATAAAGCGAGATGAGCGCCGCAACCCCAGAGTCGGCCACAACTGGACCTGATGGTCAGGGGTCCCTTTACCTTTTATACCTATAACTACACCCTTTTAACAATATTTCCCCATCTCTCCTCCATCTACTTCCCGCCTTATTGCTTAAATATTCCTTCCAGATTTCTTCGTATTTATCCATTTTTAATTTGCGTCGATATGCAATCCGTTCGTAGGTAACTAGTCTGTCCGTATTGTCAATCCATGGGCTCAATGCGATTTTTTGGTGGCTCTTCCAATTCATCAAAACAAGTTTTTTTTGCTTCTAATATGGCACGGTACATCCATTTTTTTTGACCCCTTGTAATCTCCCACGTTTCCGGTATATATACTGTATTTTTCGCTTTATAAGACGCACCAGACCACAAGACGCACCTAGTTTTTGGAGGAGGAAAACAAGAAAAAAAATATCCTGAATCTCAGAAGCCAGAACAGCAAGAGGGATCACTGCGCAGCGAAAGCAGCAATCCCTCTTGCTGTTCTGGCTTCTGGGATAGCTGCGCAGCCTGCATTCGCTCCATAAGACGCACACACATTTCCCCTTACTTTTTAGGAGGGAAAAAGTGAGTCTTATAGAGCAAAAAATATGGTATATATATTTGGGGGAGGCAGGTGCTGCTGCCAAAATATCAGGACAGACAAAAGGAAGGCATTCTTTGTGCGGTTCAACTATGGAACTCACTGCTGGGTGAGCTCAGGTGTCTTCTAAAAATCGGATAGACGTTTATTTCCTTGACGTCTGATGGGAGGGCTTTTCACGGGGAGGGCAGGTGCGGCGACTGAAATACTGAAACAGACACTTGCTTCTCTTCCCTCCTTCCCCAGAGCTCCTTAGCGCTGTCCAACGGGGAGCGAATGCGAGCCATTTCGGAGTATCTGAACAGCAGCAAAAAGAGGAAAACGGAGAAGGAGGAATATGGCACAGACTACGTACGGCAGGCTGGGTTTGGGGGCTTGGGGAATGGAAAACTAGACACACGCCGCAGTGTGCATAACAGTGACAATTACAGTGGTACCTTGGTTCTCAAACTTAATCCGTTCCGGAAGTCCGTTCCAAAACCAAAGCGTTCCAAAACCAAAGCGTTCCAAAACCAAGGCGTATTTTCCCATAGAAAGTCATGCAAAAGGGATTAATCCATCCCAGACTTTTAAAAACAACCCCTAAATCAGCAATTTAACATGAATTTTACTATCCAACAAGACCATTGATCCCTAAAATGAAAGCAATAATCCATGTGCTGCACAGTGGTACCTCGGGTTGAGTACTTAATTCGTTCCGGAGGCCCGTTCTTAACCTGAAACTGTTCTTAACCTGAAGCACCACTTTAGCTAATGGGGCCTCCTGCTGCTGCCGGAGCCCAATTTCTGTTTTTATCCTGAAGCAAAGTTCTTATCCTGAAGCACTATTTCTGGGTTAGCGGAGTGTGTAACCTGAAGCGTATGTAACCCGAGGTACCACTGTACTATAAAATAAATAAGACAGTATTGTAGATGATAAAAATAAAAATTATTTTATTTTTTCTTACCTGCACTGATGATAGTCATTGTTTGGATGGGGGGCCTTTTATCCATTTCCGCAGACACACAATCAATCAATCAATCAGTAGCTGAACTGGGTGCCACACAGTCACGAAAACAAATTAACTGAAAAAGCCCCCAAAACGCAAAATTAATAGCAAAAACAAAAGCCGTTCCGGAAGTCCGTTTGACTTCCGAAATGTTCAAAAACCAAGGCACGGCTTCTGATTGGTGCAGGCACCCCGGAAACAATAGCCCACAGCCGCACCGGACGTTCGGCTTCCGAAAAACGTTCGAAAACTGGAACACTTCCAGGTTTTCGGTGTCTGGGAACCAAGGCATTTGAGAACTAAGGTACCGCTGTAATTGCACATTGATTGAAAGTATTTAGTTTAAGGAATTCACAGAGCTGGTTTTGGGGGAGACTCTCATAGCTTTTGTTTCCCCTCTTTTCTTTACAGGGCAGCGACGGAGACAAGAGCGAAGAAAATTTGGTGGTTGACGAGCTTTGTGTGCGTATAATAGAACTTCTCGCGGGCGTATAGATATTTCCAAGTTAATGACAGTAGGCTATGGTCTGTGGGTTAAACCACAGAGCCTAGGGCTTGCCGATCAGAAAACCGGCGGTTTGAATCCCCGGACTGGGGTGAGCTCCCGTTGCTCGGTCCCTGCTCCTGCCCACCTAGCAGTTCGAAAGCACATCAAAGTGCATGTAGATAAATAGGTACCACTCCGGCGGGAAGGTAAACAGCCTTTCTGTGAGCTGCTCTGGTTCGCCAGAAGCGGCTTAGTCCTGCTGGCCACATGACCCGGAAGCTGTACGCCGGCTCCCTCCGCCAGTAAAGCGAGATGAGCGCCGCAACCCCAGAGTCGGCCACGACTGGACCTAATGGTCAGGGGTCCCCTTTACTAAACATGCAAATACGTTTTTTGAATGCCCTTTTGATAAAAGGCAGCGTGCCATTCTCCACCACCCCAAAAACCCAGAATGTCACTGCTTCTTGGTGGAGTGATGAGCTGAAAGACTACAAGGAACCTGAGGTCCATATGCAAAATTTGCCCCTTCTCTGCCCCTGAGTTCTCCCACTAGCCTAAGGTAGTCGTGGGTGCCCCAAAACTGTGGGTGTTCTGCTTCTTTTCACCCTTGCAAGGTTTGTGTGAGGATAAATTGGGATGCGGGTGGCGCTGTGGGGTAAACCACAGAGCCTAGGACTTGCCGATCAGAAGGTCGGCAGTTCAAATCCCCGCAATGACTGGGTGAGCTCCCGTTGCTCGGTCCCTGCTCCTGCCCACCTAGCAGTTCGAAAGCACGTCAAAGTGCAAGTAGATAAATAGGTACCGCTCCGGCGGGAAGGAAAACGGCGTTTCCATGCGCTGCTCTGGTTCGCCAGAAGCGGCTTAGTCCTGCTGGCCACATGACCCGGAAGCTGTACGCCGGCTCCCTCGGCCAATAAAGCGAGATGAGCGCCGCAACCCCAGAGTCGGCCACGACTGGACGTAATGGTCAGGGGTCCCTTTACCTTTAACCCCACTTCTCAAGCCGAAGTCCATTTTGCTCATTCGATGCACCAATATTGGCTGCTGAGAATAGCTGAGAATTTTGTTTGAGGTCTGCAGGAAGTGGATATCTCTTCTCTGAGCAGGAATTATGGAGTTGGAAAGGACCTCTGATACCTCTCTGTCTGTTTGTCTCTCTCTCTCTCTCTCTCGGTTTCTACTTTCCCCATACCAGGATCCCTCCTCGCCCCACAGCGTCAATTCCTTCTCCTCCCGGGAAAACGGTGTCGATAAAATCTCCCTGCAGAGGAAGGAATCCATGCAACTCAGCCCCACATCTTGCAGTTCCTCGCCTCCCCGGATCACCAAGGAGGTGGTCACGGTACGTGCGTAATTTTGGGGGATCTATGCCTTCCTGCGTTCAGGGGATCCAGGGAGCATTTTTTGGGGGGGAAGCCCCGACAATTGAGGCACAGAGCGGCCCATTCTCGTACTGTTTCCACGAACGCCTGGGCTTTGTTTGATGGATTTCGTACGTTTATATGCCGCTTAGAGTAGGAAAACAACCTGGCAGGTAAACTGGTCCCGAGTTGCAAAGGGCTTTACACACCGATAGTGACACCTTGAACCTTGAAAAGACCGTAAGAGTCCATAATTTGATGGAAGCAAATTTATTATATTATATTTATAATATAATAAATTTGCTTCCATCAAATTATGAAGCCACGGTAAACCTTAAAAACTTCCCTGTACAAGGCTGCCTTCAGGTGTCTTCTAAAAGCCCGTGCCATTGTTTATTTCCTTGACATCTGATGGGAGGCTGCCACTACCGAGAAGGCCCTGCCACCTCACGTCATAGCTGCCAACCGTCCCTTATTTGGCGGGAAAATCCCTTATCCCAGCGCCGTGTCCCGTTGCAGTCCCTTATTGATGATGTCCCTTAAATTCCCCGGGTTTCAAAGGAAGCAGCTCCTCTCCCTCCCTCCCTGCCGGCCAGGGAGGAGGGAGGCTCCAACTGTGTTGCTAGGCTGCGTTGCTCACCCAATAAGGAGTCTAAGAACGACTGGGGGGTGGAGCTTGCATGCCTTGTGCCGATCAAATCAGCCGCGTTGCCTGGGGACTCGCCTTTGCTCAGCGATTCCCAGTGGAGAGGTGACAGTGGTTTCCCTTGCTGCATCCCCTTTGCCGGGTTGCTGCGCTGTTGGAACCACCGCTTGAGGCTTCGTTTGGCTGCTGGTTGACTAAAATCCCATATTTTGGCTGCTGATCCCTTATTTTTGAGGCTGCTGGTCCCTTATTTTCAAATCTGTAAGTTGACAGCTATGCCTCACGTCTCGCATAGACACAACCACCAGAAGACACACACACACCCCGAGCTAGACCTCCGTTGTCGTCGTGGTTTTTTCTTCTTTTAAGAGTGGGAAGGACTTTGTCCGCTCTCCCTGAGCTTCTCTGAGAAAGGGATGGGGGCAGAGGTGTAAATAAATGAAATTAAAGCAGTAATACCTTCCAGGTAGAGAAAGCAGGCACCCCCGGTTTGAAGTCCAGCACCCCGACTTCCCAAGGCGAAGGGACGGCGCCGGGATCCTCCAGCAGTAGCACGCCCCAGCTCCGTCCAGGGGTCGCAAAGCAGACGGTGGAATCTCTCGGTAATTTGGGGGTGATCGGAAGCGGGTCTGTGATTTGGGCGGGGCAGAGTGGGGAGGTGTGTGAACTGCTGTCAAACTGGCCTTCAAGTCCTTTTGGGTTTTTCTTGCTATAGAAATAAGGTTGTAAGGCTGTCGTCACGCTGCAGTTCCTGCGGCTGCCAGTAGGGGGCCACTCCAACTCCAGTGTGACGAGCAGCAGGCAGGAGAGAGAGAAAGCAAGCAGGGCAGGGAGCCCAGGCGAACTTTTTAATGGAGGCGGAGGCACTGTGTGCTTCACAGAGCAGCAAAAGAGCTTCACAAGAACAGCTTGCTAAACTGCTGTGTGAAGCACTCGCCAAATTAAACCTCACCGCGGACATGTTTAATGGAGTGCTTATTATTATATCCTAATAATCCATTGTGGGACGCGGGTGGCGCTGTGGGTTAAACCACAGAGCCTAGGGCTTGCCGATCAGAAGGTTGGCGGTTCGAATCCCCTCAATGACGGGGTGAACTCCTGTTGCTCTGTCCCTGCTCCTGCCAACCTAGCAGTTCGGAAGCACACCAGTGCAAGTAGATAAATAGGTACCACTCCAGCGGGAAGGTAAACGGCGTTTCTGTGCGCTGCTCTGGTTCGCCAGAAGAGGCTTAGTCCTGCTGGCCACATGACCCAGAAGCTGAATGCCGGCTCCCTCGGCCAGTAAAGCGAGATGAGTACTGCAGCCCCAGAGTCAGGCACAACAGGACCTAATGGTCAGAGGTCCCTTTACAGCGTACAGCTTCCAGGTGATGTGGCCAGCATGACTAAGCCGCTTCTGGCAAACCAGAGCAGTGCACAGAAACGGCGTTTACCTTCCCGCCGGAGTGGTACCTATTTATCTACTTGCACTTTGGCGTGCTTTCGAACTGCTAGGTTGGCAGGAGCAGGGACCAAGCAACGGGAGCTCACCCCGTCGTGGGGATTTGAACCGCCGACCTTCTGATCAACAAGTCCTAGGCTCTGTGGTTTAACCCACCATCCCTTTACCTTTATCTCTCATCTATTCCTTAATCCTTTTCTTCCACTTCAGCCCTGAGCCTGCGAAATCCACTCACGGTCCAGAGCTCCTACCAAGCCGCCTTCAACGTGGCGCACGCGTCCGTCAACGGCGACATGGCGAGCGCGGGGCCTTACGCAGGGCTGCACCTGGTAACCCCCCAGCTCAATGGGGCGGCGGCCGTGGGGGCCGCCAGCTACGGGCGCTCCCCTCTGGTGAGTATTTCGGCCATTGCCGCTTAGGGAAACGAGAGGGGGCTGCCCTATGCCGAGCCAGACCCTTGCTTCATCTAGACCAGTGCTGCCTACACAGGCTGGCAGCATCTCCCCAGCATTTCAGGCAGGGGGAACATGCTCGGCCCAGCCTATAGATGCTGCGGATTAAGACTGCCAATGAGCCACCCCACTTCCTCAAAGCAAAATGCAAGGTTCCAGTCCTCAAGTTTCTGAACGAAAGTTAAGTCCGACCCGAGTCGAAGCCCATCTAGACCAGTGCTGCGTACACTGGCTGGCAGCAGCTATCCAGCCTTTCAGGTGCTAGGCTTAGCCGAACCCAGAGATGCCAGGGAGTTGCACCCGGGACCAGCTGAAGACTGGCCACTCTGCCACTGAGTTAAAACCTTCCACCTAAAACTGAAAAGTGTCTGGTCTTCATGGTTGTGAAATCGAGGGCGGATTGAAGTAGCAGCAAATGATTTACGGTATTTCTTGAGAAGTGGCAAGTGACCATCTCTCCATGGGAAGATGCCTTTTTCGTTATCCTGCATTTGTAAGAAACTGATCTTTTGCTGTGGTGGTGCTTTGAATCTCCCTGCTTATTTCGGCACTAGCTGAAAACATTTTCCCGCCTGTTCAAGCCCAAACCAGGTGTGTAGAATATTGGCCTGTGTTGCAATCTGTTTTTGTAGCTTGTTATAGAATTGTAGAGTTCTATGGCTGCAAGGGACGCTGGTGGCGCTGTGGGTTAAACCACAGAGCCTAGGACTTGCCAATCAGAAGGTCGGCGGTTCGAATCCCCGCAATGACGGGGTGAGCTCCCGTTGCTCGGTCCCTGCTCCTGCCAACCTAGCAGTTCGAAAGCACGCCAGTACAAGTAGATAAATAGGTACCACTTCGGCAGGAAGGTAAACGGCGTTTCCATGCGGTGCTCTGGTTGGCCAGAAGCGGCTCAGTCATGCTGGCCACATGACCCGGAAGCTGTACACTGGCTCCCTTGGCCAAGAAAGCGAGATGAGCGCCGCAACCCCAGAGTCGTCCGCGACTGGACCTAACGGTCAGGGGTCCCTTTACTTTTATGCCTGCAGTGCAGGAATCCTGCGCTGCTGGGTTGTTGCTTCAAATTATTATCTGGATCTTTTAACCGTCGCTGCGCCGAGCTCCCTTCCCCGCTGGTCTCCCAGAACAGGAGAGGCATGACAGGCGCAGAGCAGAGGTTGACTGACGCAGATGTAGTCTCCAATTGCTTGGCAAAAACCATGGAAAGGAGGGAACAATGGGGAGACGGGTGCTTCCAATTGTGGGGTGTGAAACACAGGAGCAGTCAATTACAACATTCCTAGAGTGTACATGTTTAGACATGGGGAGGGATGTTTGTCCAGCCAGCAGGTAAACTTCCTGTTTCCTCTCTGGGCTGGGACAGTCTTCCTCCAGATGTGACTAGAGGTGGGTGTGGCTTCACCTGTGCAGGTAGTGATAAAAGCACAGGGCAGGGCAGCCATCTCTCTCTGCCATCTTCTTCGAACAAGCAACATCTCTCCTGAGTGAAAGATGCCCTCTTGGCTCCCAGCTTATAAGATAGAATCTAAATGTATATTACTTCACTAAGCTTTAAGTCTGCCTTCTGGGATCTGATGTGAACAGGATGTGAGTAAACTCTTTTTATACTTTTGTAAAGGACTGTGTCGTGTCTTGTATTTTAAGAGGGAATAAAGGGGAAATTGCCAGAATAGTTATTATAGAGGTTTTAGCGAACCTGAGCAAATGCTGCCGTTGCAAACTTAAGATAAAGGGGAATGTTTTACTCTGCTGATATTTTGAGAATTTGTTAACACAAGTTGGATAAGGATATAATCAGACAATCTATCCTCTCCTGCATCCCTGAACAGTCCCACACCAGTCCAACCGACTGGTTTTCATGAAGAAAGACCTGCCAGGGATGAGCTGCTCCGCCCATTAGGCCATGACACTCTGCCAAATCTGCGTTTTTGCTAATAGAGAGTTTGCTCCCACTTTGAGTCAGTGCCGGCTGGTTTTGTGAAACTCACGTTGCTTCCTGTTAACCAAAGAAAATCCTCTCCTCTGGTCTGACCAGGTCGCCTACGACCCTCACTCTCACCTGCGGGTCCCGGGATTGTCGACAGGGATGCAGACAGGTGTGGCTTCAGCAAAGCCGTAAGTGATGGCGTGGGAGTCTGTGCGCGCAGCAAGGGCCGAATTTGGGGATTGAGGAGGGTGGCGTCCCACGGCCGAGCCTCGAAAGCGAAGCAACGATGGCAATAAACGGTGTCTAAAAACCTCCCCCTTTGCGTTCCCATGTCTGAGCCTCTGAAGCTAACAGACAACAACAACACAACAACAACAACAATTTATTTATTTATGCCCCGCCCATCTGTCTGGGTTTCCCCAGCCACTCTGGGCGGCTTCCAACAAACACTAAAATACAATAACCTATTAAACATTAAAAGCTTCCCTAAACAGGGCTGCCTTTAGATGTCTTCTAAAAGTTTGGTAGTTATTTTTCTCTTTCACATCTGGTGGGAGGGCGTTCCACAGGGCGGGTGCCACTATCGAGAAGGCCCTCTGCCTGGTTCCCTGTAACTTGGCTTCTCGCAGCGAGGGAACCGCCAGAAGGCCCTCGGAGCTGGACCTCAGTGTCCAGGCAGAACGATGGAGGTGGAGACGCTCCTTACTGGACCGAGGCCATTTAGGGCTTTAAAGGTCAGCCCCAACACTTTGAATTGTGCTCTGAAACGTACTGGGAGCCGGTGTAGGTCTTTCAAGACCGGTGTTATGAGGTCCCAGCGGCCACCCCCAGTCACCAGTCTAGCTGCCGCATTCTGGATTAGTTGTAGTTTCCGGGTCACCTTCAAAGGTAGCCCCACATAGAGCACATTGCAGTAGTCCAAGCGGGAGATAACTAGAGCATGCACCACTCTGGCAAGACAGTCCACAGGCAGGTAGGGTCTCATCCTGCGTTCCAGACGGAGCTGGTACACAGCCGCCCTGGACACAGAATTAACCTGCGCCTCCATGGACAGCTGTGAGTCCAAAATGACTCCCAGGCTGCGCACCTGGTCCTTCAGGGGTACAGTCACCCCATTCAGGACCAGGGAGTCCTCCACACCTGCCCGCCCCCTGTCCCCCCAAAACAGTCCTTCTGTCTTGTCAGGATTCAACCTCAATCTGTTAGTTCCCATCCATCCTCCAGCCGCCTCCAGACACTCACACAGGACCTTCACCGCCTTCACTGGTTCCGATTTGAAAGAGAGGTAGAGGCAGAGAGGTAGATAATAAAAAATAATAGATTGAGAATTTCTATCTGCTTTTTCATGCCCCTGCTTTCTTTGGAAGGTCATTGGGCGCTGCTGGCTTCGAAATGCAAACTGTTTTAACCTTAAATAAATAAATGGGGGTTCACAACAGCCCTGCGAAGTAGGTTAGGGAGAGAGGGAGGGGGACCGGCTTAAGGTCGCCCTGTGACTTTCCTGGCCGATGGGCAAACTCAAACCCTCTTATCTTCTCGCCTGATGATTTTCAGATTGCGGCTGCCATCACCGCTGAGTGATGACGCTTAGGGGTCCCCAAATATCTTGCGAACAATGGCATGGAGAGTCTTTGAGAAAAGAACACAGCACTCCAGACCATAGCTGTCAACCAAGGTGACGGTGGTTTCCCTTGCTGCATCCCCTTTGCCGGGTTGCTGCGCTGTGGGAACCACCGCTTGAGGCTTTGTTTGGCTGCTGGCTGGGCCTTCTGCCTTTGGCTCGGAGGGGCTCAGAAGATGAACATACCTGTGCTAGGAAAACCCCTTATTTTCGAGGCTGCTGGTCCCTTATTTTCAAATCTGTAAGTTGACAGCTATGCTCCAGACCCAAACATTATTATTTGCAGCTTCCCCTTGTGTAGACAGTTCTGCGTTTGGGTTTTTTTAGGGGGGTGGCAGAGAGGCCTGGAACGGAGTTTACGGGAAAAGGGATGGGCAGGAGAGGCCTACGCCGCAACAGCGTTTTGCAAGGTCTCCCTTGTTTGGTGCAGAACTTTTCCTTAAGTCGTGCTGTTATTTAGTTCAAGGGCGGCAAAGATTTTAGGGGAACGGCAGTTCACGGCACCTTCCTAGGCCCCCTGAAGGGAGGCCTCACCCCACAGGGAATGGCGGCCCCCGGGGACTTTCTGCGAAGCCCCGGGGGCCGTTCTGTTCCCACCAAAGCCTTCTCCCTGCTTCCCCCGCAGAGCGTACTCCTTCCACGTCAGCTCCGACGGGCAGATGCAGCCGGTGCCCTTCCCGCCCGACGCCCTCATCGGCTCGGGCATCCCTCGCCACGCCCGCCAGCTCCACACGCTGACGCACGGGGAGGTGGTCTGCGCCGTCACCATCAGCAATTCCACGCAGCACGTCTACACGGGGGGAAAAGGCTGCGTGAAGGTGTGGGACGTGGCCCAGCCGGGCGCCAAGACCCCCGTGGCGCAGCTGGACTGCCTGGTACGTATGTGTGAGTGTGTGTGTGCGCACGTTGGTTTGCGTGACTCGGTTTCCCCGGCGCATCCCTAGGGTCTCCCAGGACTTGGGTCCTCTCGTGGTCCTTGCAAGATGGTTTCCTATTGCGACTGCCATTTTTATTGCTTCCTGTCTTTTAAAAGAAATATATCACCATCATTCCTTCTAGCACCGATCTTCGAGGGTGAGTGCCAATCATTTCACATTCAAAATGGCATTTTCTCCCCCCTTGAGAAAACCCAAAGGGTCAACCTGCTAAAAATTAATCAGTTAATGAGGGATGGGCCTGGAATTATGACTTTCTGTTTGGGGTCAGGTCAGGGAAAGAGGCCACGGAATGGAGTCTCTGACAAAGGTTGTGGCTGGCAGGCTGCAGCCCTGAGCAGAATCACTCCATTTGCAATTTTATTTTCCAAGCGTGACTTAATAAACCATTTGCCTCTTTGGTTGGCCTACAATTCAGACACGTGGGATATTTCTGTGCTGCGTGTGCTATATCTATCACTTACGAAAGAGACTGGGAATATCGCCGTTACCTCTACAGTCGAATTCCGAATGCCTTGCAAGTCGAATCTTTCGGCTCCCAGTTTGCGAACGTTCTTTGGAACCCAAACGTCTGACGCGGCTTCCGATTGGAGCTTCCTGCAGCCAATCGGAAGCCGCGCTTTGGTTTCCGAACGTTTTGGAAGTCGAATGGACATCGGAATCGACTTCCGAGGTACGACTGTATTCGCGATCTTCAGGGGTGAGCGCTGATCGTTTCTGCCATTCCGAACGGCGCCGGCCGCTTCCTTAAACCTCTTCTTCCCTCGCCACAGAACCGAGAAAACTACATTCGGTCGTGCAAGCTCCTCCCCGACAGCAGAAGTTTGATCGTGGGTGGGGAGGCCAGCACCCTCTCCATTTGGGACCTGGCGGCGCCGACTCCCCGGATCAAGGCAGAGCTGACGTCCTCTGCCCCGGCCTGCTATGCCCTGGCCATCAGCCCCGATGCCAAGGTCTGCTTTTCCTGCTGCAGCGATGGCAACATCGTGGTCTGGGACCTTCAGAACCAGACCCTTGTTAGGTGAGTGTTACCTGCTGGCAGTCTGTCTCAGGAGGTGGGCAGGTGTGGAGGACTTCCTGGTCCTGAATGGGGCAACTGTGCCCCTGAAGGACCAGGTGCGCAGCCTGGGAGTCATTTTGGACTCACAGCTGTCCATGGAGGCACAGGTCAATTCTGCGTCCAGGGCAGCTGTTTACCAGCTCCATCTGGTACGCAGGATGAGACCCTCTCTGCCCGCAGACTGTCTGGCCAGAGTGGTGCATGCTCTTGTTATCTCGCGCTTGGACTACTGCAATGCGCTCTCCGTGGGGCTACCAAAATACTGGAGCCTCAGCTTCAGGATCCGTCCTTCCAGTGAGCACTCAGGGCTGATTTCCTTCAGAATGGAGAGGTTTGATCTTCTTGCAGTCCATGGGACTCTCAAGAGTCTCCTCCAGCACCAGAATTCAAAAGCATCCATTCTTCGGCAATCAGCCTTCTTTATGGTCCAGCTCTCACTTCCATCCATCACTACTGGGAAAACTATAGCTTTAACTATACGGACCTTTGTTGGCAAGGAGATGTCTCTGCTTTTTAAGATGCTGTCTAGGTTTGCCATCGCCTTTCGCCCAAGGAGCAGGCGTCTTTTAATTTTGTGACTGCTGTCACCATCAGCAGTGATCATGGAGCCCAAGAAAGTAAAATCTCTCACTGCCTCCATTTCTTCCCCTTCTATTTGCCAGGAGGTGATGGGCCCAGTGGCCACAAATCTTAGTTTTTTTGATGTTGAGCTTCAGATCATATTTTGCGCTCTCCTCTTTCACCCTCATTAAGTAAGAACTGCTTAATTTGCCAGTCAGGGGTTCTGAGCATAGCTGTCAACGTTTCCCTTTTTTAAAGGGAAATTCCCTTATTCCAAATAGGATTCCTCGCAAGAAAAGGGAAAACCAGCTATGGTTCTGAGTTCTTTCAGAAAATAGCACCTGGTGCTTTGCAGACCCAAAGTTCAGCTGTCTATTGGGGCTTCAAAGCACCACCACTGTGCGAGACCCAGCGGATCAATTATTCCAACGTATCTAATCCGTCATTCCTGGAATATTGGGTGACTCTCCTTTTATCTCTTCCTCTCCAGGCAGTTCCAGGGCCACACGGACGGCGCCAGTTGCATCGACATCTCGAACGACGGCACCAAGCTTTGGACGGGAGGCCTGGACAACACAGTGCGGTGCTGGGACCTCCGAGAAGGGCGCCAGCTTCAACAGCACGACTTCACCTCACAGGCATGGGGAGGGGGGCAAAGGAGGGGGCAGAAGGGGGAGGAGACTCACCTGGTTGAAGTGGGTGTGGCCTCTGGGCAGCCAATGACGCAGCCTCCCAGAACCCTCTTGAAAAAGACATCTCTGTTAGCGTCTATCGCTTTCTTGTGGCGGTGAGTTCCATACCTTAACGAGTCCATGTGTGAACAAGGACTTCCCTGAATCTCTTACCAATTTATAGATTTATGAACAAGCGAGAAAAAGCTTTCTTCTATTGGCACTGGCATAACTTTATACATGTCACATCGTTTTTTTAAAAAAATAAATGCATTTTTTTTTGTTTTCAAAATACTTTTTGGCATGGGGAGGTGCTAAATCCCTAGGGAATTTTTCTGCAGTATTTTATTTAGCTTAAAAACAAGAATTCAGAAATGTGAGGAGCAAAGAGGGGTGCTACAATCTCATTCTCCCAAAAACTTCTGTCCCCAAACTCCTGGCAATCTTCTTTCCATCCACTCGCCCTCTGGTTTCTCGGAGATTTCAGCTGGTTGTTCCCTGTCGATAATAGAAGGACTAGAAACTTGGGTGCACGTGTGAGAGAAATCACTGCGTCCCGGGCAACCGAAATAATTACACCATCTCGCCTCCATCCGCATTGCAACTAGAAATGAGGACTATGAACTTGGTGGGGGCTGAAATTAAGGCAGAGGCTTGCAAAACCTGCAGAACTGTGGCCACCGCTCGGCCACAACCCTGGCGCATGCGCTGCTTTCAGTTCTCGTCCCTCTGGCCCCATCAGTGCTCACTGAAGCCCCAATTGGGCGGGAGGTTGGGAGCTGACCAGTAGGTGGCGCTAAAGCTAATGGCAGGCAAAGCCACTTCCTGGCAGGTTGAAGTGAGAAGTCAGGCTGGAAGTAGGTTTTGCACTGCTCCATTCGCCCTAATGGCTGAGCCACCACTGTCCCCCATCTCCCCCCCCCCACTCTTGCTCTTCCAGATATTTTCCCTGGGATACTGCCCCACGGGGGAGTGGTTGGCGGTCGGTATGGAAAGTAGCCACGTCGAGATCCTTCACGTCTCGAAGCCCGAGAAGTACCAACTCCACCTCCACGAGAGCTGCGTCCTCTCCCTCAAGTTCGCCTCCTGCGGTAAGCCTGGGGTTTCTGCTAAAATTATTATTATTATTATTGATTTATGTACTGCCCTTCATCACAGGGTCTTGGTGCGGTTCACGGAATAAAATCACACAAGAGACATATTTTGTACTATGAACAGCTCAAATTGCCAAGTGCAGCTTTTAAATCGGGGGAGGAGGTAAAGAGTAGACAGACCGACGTGTGCTTCTGCAGGATAGGGTCCTTTCCAGCCATAGCTGTCAACCGTCCCTTATTTGGCAGGAAAGTCCCTTATCCCAGCGCTGTGTCCTGCTGCTGTCCCTTATTGATGATGTCCCTTAAATTTCCCGGGTTTCAAAGGAAGCAGCTCCTCTCCCTCCCTCCCTCCCTGCCGGCCAGGGAGGAGGGAGGCTCCAACTGGGTTGCTTGGCTGCGTTGCTCACCCAATAAGGAGTCTAAGAACGACTGGGGGGTGGAGCTTGCATGCCTTGTGCCAATCAAATCGGCCGCATTGCCTGGGGACTCGCCTTTGCTCAGCGCTTCCCAGTGGAGAGGTGACGGTGGTTTCCCTTGCTGCGTCCCCTTTGCCGGGTTGCTGCGCTGTGGGAACCACCGCTTGAGGCTT
>JAXCMG010000040.1:4514011-4528417 GCA_034642415.1 Podarcis siculus
CACAGGTATGTTCAACTTCTGAGCCCCTCCGAGCCAAAGGCAGAAAGCCCAGCCAGCAGCCAAACGAAGCCTCAAGCGGTGGTTCCCACAGCGCAGCAACCCGGCAAAGGGGATGCAGCAAGGGAAACCACCGTCACCTCTCCGCTGGGAAGCGCTGAGCAAAGGCGAGTCCCCAGGCAACGTGGCCGATTTGATTGGCACAAGGCATGCAAGCTCCACCCCCCAGTCGTTCTTAGACTCCTTATTGGGTGAGCAACGTAGCCAAGCAACCCAGTTGGAGCCACCCTCCTCCCTGGCCGGCAGGGAGGGAGGGAGGGAGAGGAGCTGCTTCCTTTGAAACCCGGGAAATTGAAGGGACATCGTCAATAAGGGACAGCAGCGGGACACGGCACTGGGATAAGGGACTTTCCCACCAAATAAGGGACGGTTGACAGCTATGCTTTAGCTTTCACAACAACCATGCGAGGCGGGTCAGTTGGCTCAAGGTCGCCCAGCAAGCTTCGTGCTTGGCTGGGGAACTGAACCGGGGGTCTTCAGTGCTCCGGCCGACATGCTGACTCTTTCCCGGGGTCGCCGGGGCCGGATCCGGAAGCGACACTTACGTAGAGCCTCACCTCCTGCTTGCGCTTTGCTCCCGCGCTGTCCAGCGGCTCCTCGCCTTGCAAGCTCTCAGGGGGAGAGGCCGAATTGCTCTTTGGGGAGGAGGAAGAGAAGGAGAAATGCAAAAATTCATTGGGGGTGTCTACGAGAGAGCAGGGTGCGAGAGGGGGAAGGAGGGGGCTGGGTGTTCATCAGTATGCGGATGATACCCAGCTCTACCTCTGTTTTAAATCAGAACCAGTGAAGGCGGTGAAGGTCCTGTGTGAGTGTCTGGAGGCGATGGGAGGATGGATGGCGGCTAACAGATTGAGGTTGAATCCTGACAAGACTGAAGTACTGTTTTGGGGGGACAGGGGGCGGGTAGGTGTGGAGGACTCCCTGGTCCTGAATGGGGTAACTGTGCCCCTGAAGGACCAGGTGCGCAGCCTGGGAGTCATTTTGGACTCACAGCTGTCCATGGAGGCGCAGGTTAAATCTGTGTCCAGGGCGGCTGTTTACCAGCTCCACCTAGTATGCAGGCTGAGACCCTACCTGCCTGTGGACTGTCTGGCCAGAGTGGTGCATGCTCTGGTTATCTCCTGCTTGGACTACTGCAATGCGCTCTACGTGGGGCTACCTTTGAAGGTGACCCGGAAACTGCAATTAATCCAGAATGCGGCAGCTAGACTGGGGACTGGGAGTGGCTGCTGGGACCACATAACACTGGTCCTGAGAGATCTGCATTGGCTCCCAGTATGTTTCCGAGCACAATTCAAAGTGTTGGTGCTGACCTTTAAAGCCCTAAACGGCCTTGGTCCTGTATCCCTGAAGGAGCATCTCCACCCCCATCGTCCAGCCCGGACACTGAGGTCCAGCTCTGAGGGCCTTCTGGTGGTTCCCTCTCTGTGAGAAGCCAAGTTACAGGGAACCAGGCAGGGGGCCTTCTTGGTAGTGGCACCCGCCCTGTGGAACGCCCTCCCTTCAGATGTCAAAGAGATAAAAAAACTACCTGACATTCAGAAGACATCTTAAGACAGCCCTGTTCAGGGAAGTTTTTAATGTATGACATCTTAGTGTATTTTTAGTCTCAGTGGAAGCCGCCCAGAGTGGCTGGGGAAACCCAGCCAGATGGGGGGGTACAAATAATAAATTATTATTATTATTATAGAAAGAGAAAGAGAGCGTTTCCGGCATCAAAAACGCTGCCCGTCCGCACGAAAATTAATTCACATTTTAGCGAGCGTTCATCCTAAAGTAGCCTTTTTATTTCTTGCAAATAACGAATGCAAGAGAAAAATGATGTACTTTTGGGAGCTAGCTGACCTGACCGGAAGAGTCCATGATTAGGAGGAGGAGGAGTACCAAGAAATTTAAAGACTATTTAGCTAAATATAATTTAAACAGAATTACTTGCGAGCATCAGATTGGCCTAGGATTTAAATAAGCGATGTTGTAGAAGATTACGGTTAAAAAAAAAAATTGAAAAGAAAGATGTTAATTGACTAAGTAAAATAGTTTTGGAAAACTGCTACAATGATTTATATGGAAACTCAGCCAGGGGGACTTAAGGAAGTCACCCAACAACGTTAACAAAAGTGGAATTATTACAGCTAGGATAAATGTTTGTTTGTTTTCTTTTCGATGTTTTCTTTCTATTTGCTTGTTATAAATTTGGGAAAAAAATGAAAATAAAATAAAATAACAAATGCATGATTTTATAACTGATGCTTCCCCTTCGCATTGCTCTCCGTGGCGCTGCTCTTGGGCCTGATCTGGAGGCTCCAGCTGGTATAATAAGAATAAGAATAAGAATAAGAATAAGAATAAGAATATATTACTTATACCCCGCCCATCTGGCCAGGCCTCCCCAGCCACTCTGAGCGGCTCCCAACAGAATTTTAAAAACACAAGAAAACATTAAAAACTTCCCTAAACAGGGCTGCCTTCAGATGTCTTCTGCAAGTCAGATAGCTGTTTATTTCCTTGACATCTGATGGGAGGGTGTTCCACAGGGAGGGAGCCACCACCGAGAGGGCCATTTAAGGCTTTATAGGTCAGAACCAGCACTTTGAACTGTGCCCAGAAACTAATCGGTAGCCAATTGGACCAGGATCAGTGCAATGTGCTCAAACAGTCTTGCTCCGGTGAGCAACCTGGCCGCAGGATTCGGCACCGGCTAAAGTTTCCGAAGCGTCTTCAGAGGCAGCCCTATGTAGAACGCACTGCAGTAATCTAACCTTGAGGTTACCAGTAATAGAATATATTTTATGACACTTGAGTCACCCGGATCAGATGGGAGCAGATAGTCATATCTATCGCAGAAAGGCTTACCCGACTCGAAGCGTGTTCTGGAACAGGCAAGCCCAGCCAGGAGGCATTGAGATAACCGAGAGAGACACACAAAGAAACAAAGACATTTAGTTAGACAAAAGCAAAAATATAACCGTGTGGTGATAACGAGAGCGTTGAGTTGCGGGCCAAGGAGGATCATGGGAAAATGGGGGAAAGGGCTACCGTTAATCCAAGACAGCGTCCGGATGCGAGTTTCGTTGTGATTCAACGCCACCCCCCCAAAGGGGAGAACAGAGGAGCGGCTCCAGAGGCCAGAATCGTAATGTTGGAAGGGACCCCCCCACCACTAGGGTCATCTAGTCCAACCCCCTGCAATGCAGAAACCTCAGCTAAAGCATGCATGTAAATAAAGGAGGTAGCTTCAAGAACACTATCCAACCATATCGTCCTCTGTTGTCCGCTTCTCCTTGTGCCCTCCATCTTTCCCAACATCAGGGTCTTTTCCAGGGAGTCTTCTCTTCTCATGAGGTGGCCAAAGTCTTGGAGCCTCAGCTTCAGGATCTGTCCTTCCAGTGAGCACTCAGGGCTGGTTTCCTTCAGAATGGAGAGGTTTGATCTTCTTGCAGTCCATGGGACTCTCAAGAGTCTCCTCCAGCACCAGAATTCAAAAGCATCCATTCTTCGGCGATCAGCCTTCTTTATGGTCCAGCTTTCACTTCCATACATCACTACTGGGAAAACCAGAGCTTTTACTATACGGACCTTTGTTGGCAAGGTGATGTCTCTACTTTTTAAGATGCTGTCTAGGTTTGTCATTGCTTTTCTCCCAAGAAGCAGGCGTCTTTTAATTTCGTGGCTGCTGTCACCATCTGCAGTGATCATGGAGCCCAAGAAAGTAAAATCTCTCACTGCCTCCATTTCTTCCCCTTCTATTTGCCAGGAGGTGATGGGACCAGTGGCCATGATCTTCATTTTTTTGATGTTGAGCTTCAGACCATATCTTGCACTCACCTCTTTCATCCTCATTAAAAGGTTCTTTAATTCCTCCTCACTTTCTGCCATCAAGGTTGTGTCATCTGCATATCTGAGGTTGTTGATATAAGACTCCCTGGAAAAGACCCTGATGTTGGGAAAGATGGAGGGCACAAGGAGAAGGGGACGACGGAGGACGAGATGTGGGGACAGTGTTCTCGAAGTGACCAGCATGAGTTTGACCAAACTGCGGGAGGCAGTGGAAGACAGGAGTGCCTGGTGTGCTCTGGTCCAGGGGGTCACGAAGAGGCGGACACAACTAAACAACAACAACAGTGTGTGCAGAGAGCCTTTTTCTGTTTGCGGCAAAGAGCCACATACACAAGAGGCGCTCTCCCCTCTTGCCCGTTTCCAGCAAATGAATTTTGGAAGCGTCGATGTCTCCGACTGTGGAGGCAGAAGCAGAACCATCCCAGATGGCAGACCCCCCCACCCCCACTCCACACCCCCAAATTTGTCTAATCCTCTTCGGAAGACATGTGTCGCAGGAAACACTCACACTCACACACTACATACGCTACGCTTCTGTTATAAATTCATAGAAAAATCAACCATACATCGGATTTGCACTGTTCCACTTTTATTTTACTCCATGAAGGAAGGACTACAAAATGGGGAAGGTTTGATACAGGCCAGCCATAATCCCTTCAGCATACCAGCACATACACAGGAGCCCTGCCCAGTTGGCATGACAACCTTGATGGTCCCAGACAGAAGACCATCAAGGTCACAAAGAACTTGCATATGGGAGTGGATTCGGCATGGACTGGAACAAAGGACAATGATCAGATCTTCCCTCTGGGGGCAGGAAACTGCAAACTCCCCTCTGTCACCTGGAAAGTACTCATGGGGAGGGGAAAAGGAGGAACGAGCCAGGTGACAGGAACCTCAGGTTACCACCACAACTCCTCCCTCAACCTCTCCTTTCTGTGATGTAGGTGTGATGTATCTGAGGGGTGGTCTTAGGTTACACCCCTTCTGTGATGTAGGTATGATGTTTCTGGGGGTGGTCTTGATCTACAGGGTGGGAATTTCAAAAGTCTTTATAAGGCCTTGCACACCATTTTTCTGGGTCCCTCCTCTCTCCTGCAGGTGAGGGGAGCACCCTGTTGCAACAGATCAATAAAGGCCAAGCCTACAGGCTGCTGTTTTGCTCCAAGTTATCCTGGTTGGTGTCTTAGTTTTTCTCCAAGGGAGCCCTCAGATTTTTCCGTTAACACACGAGAGTCCCGCACTTTGCCTAGCATGGTAAAATAAAGAGAACTGGCTCAGCTAGAACCTTTATAATCCCTGACATGCTGGCTGTCTGCTTGCAGGGAGTGGTCGTTCACCCCTTTCTCCTTTTTCAGAAGGGGGGAGAGGTCTCCCGGGCTGTAACTCTGAAGCGAGGCAGCCCGTTCTCCTTCTGCACATATAGACACAGCCGCGTTGAGCTTTTCTTGGGGGAAATATTATTATTATTGGGGACACGGGTGGCGCTGTGGGTAAAACCTCAGCGCCTAGGACTTGCCGATTGCATGGTCGGCGGTTTGAATCCTTGCGGCGGTGTGAGCTCCCGTCATTTGGCCCCAGCTCCTGCCCACCTAGCAGTTCGAAAGCACCCTAAGTGCAAGTAGATAAATAGGTACCGCTTTATAGCTGGAAGGTAAACGGCGTTTCCGTGTGCTGCGCTGGTGCCGGTTCGCCAGAGCAGCTTCGTCACGCTGGCCACGTGACCCGGAAGTGTCTGCGGACAGCGCTGGCCCCCGGCCTCTAGAGTGAGATGAGCGCACAACCCTAGAGTCTGTCAAGACTGTCCCGTACGGGCAGGGGTACCTTTACCTTATTATTATTATTGTAAAAGCATCAATAACGTGGTCGCCTGCGGAAGAGTCCCCTCGCCGTAGGTGACCAGGAGGCTTTTGAAATCAACACAGATGTATTAGACAGCGGTATGGAGGGAGGGAGGAAGAGAGAGAGAGAGAGAGAGAGAAGGCCTTTATTCCTTCCCACCCACCCAGAACAGAGAGGAAATTTGCCAGAAAAGGGGGGGGGGGCGTCCTAAGAGGCGCTGGATGCAATCCCACAATGCAAACCTGCCAAGAAGCTTTCCAAAGCTACATTTGGCTTTGATCACAGCCTGCATGCAAAGCAATTTGTAACAAAAGGGGGGGCGAGAGAGAGCCCCCCCCAAAAAACACACACATTTCTAAGAGCCAGCTGGGGCGACTCCAGATTCCACACGCTTGCCCCCATTGCTCCACAAGTCTAGACAGGTTCATCTTCAATTCTGCAAATCTCCAAAATTGGTTTCTACCTGAGCTGTAAACACAGAGATTTTATATTCTATCTATCTTTGGGGGGACGGCTATAGAGAAGCAGGATTACGCGCCCCCCCCTGGCAAAACCCATGCAAATTAGGCATGTATTGAGGGATGCGGGTGGCGCTGTGGGTTAAACCACAGAGCCTAGGACTTGCCGATCAGAAGGTCGGCGGTTCGAATCCCCGCAATGACGGGGTGAGCTCCCGTTGCTCGGTCCCTGCTCCTGCCAACCTAGCAGTTCGAAAGCACAAAGTGCAAGTAGATAACTAGGTACCGCTCCGGCGGGAAGGTAAACGGTGTTTCCGTGCGCTGCTCTGGTTTGCCAGAAGCGGCTTAGTCCTGCTGCCCACATGACCTGGAAGCTGTACGCCGGCTCCCTCGGCCAGTAAAGCGAGATGAGCGCCGCAACCCCAGAGTCGGCCACGACTGGACCTAACGGTCAGGGGTCCCTTTACCTTTAAAGGTATAAGCTTCCGGGTCATGTGGCCAGCATGACTAAGCTGCTTCTGGTGAACCAGAGCAGCGCACGGATCTGGGATTTGCAAGCTGTGGGGGGGCTTGGCAAGGCCCCCAGACCGCAGCCTTAATCTTCCAGGCTGCACTTCTCATTTTAGAAATCAACAGCCCACGGGAGAGTTTAGCCACGCAGCTGTTCCCCGGGTCAAAAATAGTGCCAGTCTCCCCGGCATGTTGGAGAGACTTAATTAGCAAAGTTATTGTTATTATTAGTCGGGCCGTTTCCTCCCGAAGAAACAGCTGCTGCGTGGAAAGAGGGGGATTGGGTGGAGGTGGGCTGTCGGAGGGTGCGAGAGGAGTCCCCCTCACACCCCGCTGCAAAGGTCTCTCACCCACAACTGGAAAGAAGTTTGAAGTACCTATATTCCTATCCCTCTTCCCCATCAGACAAAGCACATTTTGATTGTAAGCGCTTTGGGGCAGAGGCTTCTTCCATCTGCCGACCTGATGCTTTTTAACGTGAACGCCAGTGGGGAGAGAGGAGGTTTTTTTCCTTGTTAGGAGCGGTCGCAGCATTCAGGGCTTTTTTAGCTTACGAGGAAAAAGGCAAACGAGAAGAGAAACGATAGACGTATTGCAAAGTCAGTCATAGCACAGAGAGCGCAGAGAGAGGAAAGCTCTCCTTACTCTCTTGTAACACAGTTGGAGACAAGTTATGCGCCTGGGTGCAATTGTGGTCCCATCACTGGGCCCATCACCTCCTGGCAAATAGAAGGGGAAGACATGGAGGCAGTGAGAGATTTCACTTTCTTGGGCTCCATGATCACGGCAGATGGTGACAGCAGTCACGAAATTAAAAGACGCTTGCTTCTTGGGAGAAAAGCGATGACAAACCTAGACAGCATCTTAAAAAGCAGAGACATCACCTTGCCAACAAAGGTCCGTATAGTAAAAGCTATGGTTTTCCCGGTAGTGATGTAGGGAAGTGAGAGCTGGACCAGAAAGAAGACTGATCACCGAAGAATGGATGCTTTTGAATTCTGGTGCTGGAGGAGACTCTTGAGAGTCCCATGGACTGCAAGAAGATCCAACATCTCCATTCTGAAGGAAATCAGCCCTGAGTGCTCACTGGAAGGACAGATCCTGTAGCTGAGGCTCCAAGACTTTGGCCACCTCATGAGAAGAGAAGACTCCCTGGAAAAGACCCTGATGTTGAGCAAGATGGAGGGCACAAGGAGAAGGGGACGACAGAGGACGAGATGGTGGGACAGTGTTCTCGAAGCGACCAGCATGAGTTTGACCAAACTGTGGGAGGCAGTGGAAGACAGGAGTGCCTGGCGTGCTCTGGTCCAGGGGGTCACGAAGAGGCGGACACGACTAAACAACTAAACAACAACACAATTGTGGGAGGGGAGAGTGCTCTTGGGTTCGAATTCTGCCGGGACTGGCGGCCGATAGCTCCCACCGGCCAGCTGCGTTCAGGTTACGGAGCTTCCGAAAACATGGCTCTTTTTATTACCGCGCTCCTTTGAGGTCCCCCTGCAAGAACGGGACTTGATTTGTCCCCCGTTGTACCGATGTAGAAAGCTCCTCTTATTAAATCTGCAGCCTTCCACGTGCACAGCCCCTGAGCTGCACAACCCATGCCCCCTGGCTTCAGCGGAGAACTCGAACCCAAGACCCTCGCGCAACCTGTGGCCACCAAGCCTGGCTTTGAACACACGCACCCTCTCTGCTTACCTTGGTGGTTCTCAGAGTCGCGAGATGACCTCTCCTCCTTCGCTGCCAGTGCCGTCTGAGCCGCCAGCACCCCGGACAGCGCCAGGAGCCCAGAGGAAGTGCTGACCGCCACTAAGCTGGAGGTCTGTGGGCCCGAAGGGTGTGGGGTCAGCGGGATGGGAGGAGCGTGGTGGGAGAGGTTCTGGAGTTGCTGCTGCTGGAGACAAAAGGAGAGACTCCTGAAGACGGGGAAGGGTTTGGGAAACCGGCCGGATGCCTACCGTATTTTTTGCTCTATAAGACTCCCTTTTTCCCTCCTAAAAAGTAAGGGGAAATGTGTGTGCGTCTTATGGAGCGAATGCAGGCTGCGCAGCTATCTCAGAAGCCAGAACAGCAAGAGGGATTTCTGCTTTCACTGCGCAGCAATCCCTCTTGCTGTTCTGGTTTCTGAGATTCAGAATATTTTTTTTCTTGTTTTCCTCCTCCAAAAACCAGGTGCGTCTTATGGTCTGGGGCGCCTTATAGAGCGAAAAATACGGTACTCTGGCTTGGGCTGCGCTGTCCCCGAAGGAACAGAATCACAGCTTGGGGGTCGCTCCTTCATTCAGCTGTCACTGGAGGCTGCAGCGGCAAGAAGGGCCTTTTGTGGGGGACTCCCTGGTCCTGAATGGGGTAACCTTACCCCTGAAGGACCAGGTGCACAGCCTGGGAGTCATTTTGGACTCACCGCTGCCCATGGAGGCGCAGGTCAGTTCTGTGTCCAGGGCGGCTGTTTACCAGCTCTATCTGGTACGCAGGATGAGACCCTCCCTGCCCGCAGACTGTCTGGCCAGAGTGGTGCATGCTCTGGTTATCTCCCGCTTGGACTACTGCCATGCGCTTTACATGGGGCTACCTTTGAAGGTGACCCAGAAACTACAAGTAATCCAGAATGCGGCAGCTAGACTGGTGACTGGGAGCGGCCGCCAAGACCATATAACACCGGTCTTGAAAGACCTACACCAGCTCCCAGTACGTTTCCGAGCACAATTCAAAGTGTTGGTGCTGACCTTTAAAGCCCTAAACGGCCCAGTATCCCTGAAGGATCATCTCCACCCCCATCGTTCTGCCCGGACACTGAGGTCCAGCTCTGAGGGCCTTCTGGCGGTTCCCTCCCTGCGAGAAGTGAGGTTACAAGGAACCAGGCAGAGGGCCTTCTCAGTGGTGGCGCCTGCCCTGTGGAACGCCCTCCCGTCAGATGTCAGGGAAATAAACAACTACCTGACTTTAAGCGGACATCTGAAGGCAGCACTGTTTAGGGAAGTTTTTAATGTTTGATGTTTTATCGTGTTTTTAATATTCTGTTGGGAGCTGCCCAGAGTGGCTGGGGAGGCCTGGCCAGATGAGCAGGGTATAAATGATAAATTATTATTATTATTATTTCCACTCCTGTCGTTTCAAGCAACTGGATAGAGCCGTAATGTTTGCTTTTTTATTGTGCTTTTAGTGTTCTGTTGGGAGCTGCCCAGAATGGCTGGGGATGGGAGGGATATAAATAATAAATTATTATAATCTGTTTTTAGTCTGGCTTCCGAACGTTTGAAATTCCTGCTGTCAACATTTCTCCTACCATCAAGTGGTATATATGAATTTTATGAAATAAATAAAGGAAATGAAACTGCTATTCCATTCCTAGCCCATTACGGATGTGCTGGTTCCCTATCTTGGGATTTTTGTCTACTTCTGGGTAGATAAGCATCCCTAAATGCCTATTCCCTGCCTCTTCTGCCTCAGTAAGATAAGCTTTGCAAGAGATGAGATGGCCCAGCAAGAAGACGAGCTTTGCAAGAGAGGAGCTGCTCCAAGGAGAACTCCTTGCAAAGACCTTGGTCAAATGAATTGCAAACAGGAAAGAGCCGGCCTTTAATCTGACCCGGCCACTCACCCCAATAATGCTGTTCAGTTCCCCCATCGTCACCTGTTTTGCCCGATCCATCGCTTGCAACACCTGCTGTTGGTGCTGGAAGGAGGAAAAAATACACATCAGGAAATTTAGAGTTTTTCTTCCTCGATAATATTTTAAAGGGGGAAAACCTGGATTTCGAAAATATACGATATAAAATATAAAAGATATAAAGATATAAAATAGAAGATAAAAAGCAAATAAAATAAAACCGACATACAGCAACAATGTTTTGTGTTGTGTAGGCTCCTGCGATGTGAGTCATGGCCCCCGCCTGCTAGCCTGCCCCCTAAAATATCCCTGGTTTGCTCCTTTCTATATACAGTATTACCTCAGGTTAAGTACTTAATTCATTCTGGAGGTCCGTACTTAAACTGAAACTGTTCTTAACCTGAAGCACAACTTTAGCTCATGGGGCCTCCCGCTGCTGCCGTGACGCTGGAGCACGATTTCTGTTCTCATCCTGAAGCAAAGTTCTTAACCTGAAGCACTATTTCTGGGTTAGCGGAGTCTGTAACCTGAAGCGTATGTAACCTGAAGCGTATGTAACCCGAGGTACCACTGTATAGGGTGCCAACATTCTGCTTGGACTGGTTGCATGGCAACATGGGCAAATGGCTTGAGATACCTATGAGGTCCATAAATTACCATATAGCATATAGGTAAAGGTAAAGGGACCCCTGACCATTAGGTCCAGTCGTGACCGACTCTGGGGTTGCGGCGCTCATCTCGCTTTACTGGCCGACGGAGCCGGCGTACAGCTTCCGGGTCATGTGGCCAGCAGGACTAAGCCGCTTCTGGCGAACCAGAGCAGCGCACGGAAACGCCGTTTACCTTCCCGCCGAGTGGTACCTATTTATCTACTTGCACTTTGACGTGCTTTCGAACTGCTAGGTTGGCAGGAGCAGGGACCAAGCAACGGGAGCTCACCCCGTTGTGGGGATTCGAACCGCCAACCTTCTGATCGGCAAGCCCTAGGCTCTGTGGTTTAACCCACAGCGCCACCTGTGTCCCTCCATATGGCATATACCGAACACAAAAAAACAGCGAAAATTTGTGTTGACAAAGGACAACTGGATATATAAAGGGCCCCATTACCTTCAGTAGCTGAGGGCCTCATTGAACCTAAATCCGGCCCTAGGGGCGAGCCATTCCTCAGTCTGCCGAAGGCAGTTTGAGGTTTTGTCATTCCGGACCCCCGATGCCCAAAATGTGTTGCGTGTGAAACGCTAACTGCTTTCCATACGAAACACAAATAAATTTCTTTTACCTCTTGTGTCAGGAAGGGGATGATCTGGGCGCAAATAGCGCTGAGTCGTTTGACAATCTCTGCCTGGAAAAAGAAAGAGTCTCAGTCTCAGTCTCAGTCACATCAGAGTTGAAGCTGTTGCAGGAATTCATGTATAGGTTAGGGGGGGTTGCCCCTCCAGCAGATATCATGCACATGCAGCCCACTACCAAAACCAGCACAATCACTTTTGTGACTTTTGCGATTTGTCCCCACAAAACACTTCATCACAGTTTCTTCCTATCTATTCAAAGGGCCTTTGCTGCACGATACCAAATGTAAGAATTCACTGATCAATGTATCTCTGTACTGGCTCACTGGGAAAACTTCAGAAATTCATCTAGACATGTGAGCTCAGCTCCTCAGCAGCCCCTCTGCCTGAGGGATAATCCCTGGCATCCTGATACCCGAGTGCCAGACAGGTAGCCATTCCAGAAATAACAAACCCAGATGGAGACAAAAGGGTGTGATTCACTTGGCTGGGAAACAGGGAAATGTAAATATCTCTTTTGTTACACTTGATGGGTGTTTGGTGGAGGGCAAGGAGAGCCATGGGGCAGGATCCAGGATGCTCAGATTACGGCCACCAGACCTCCCCTTTCATGATGTAACCATGATGTATGAGTGATGTAGTTTCGGGGGGTGTAACATGGGGATTATAAGGGGCACGGGTGGCGCTGTGCGTTAAACCACAGAGCCTAGGACTTGCCGATCAGAAGGTTGCGGCACTCATCTCGCTTTACTGGCCGAGGGAGCCGGCGTACAGCTTCCGGGTCATGTGGCCAGCAGGACTAAGCCGCTTCTGGCGAACCAGAGCAGCGCACAGAAACGCCGTTTACCTTCCCGCTGGAGCGGTACCTATTTATCTACTTGCACTTTGTGCTTTCGAACTGCTAGGTTGGCAGGAGCAGGGACCGAGCAACGGGAGCTCACCCCGTCATTGCGGGGATTCGAACCGCCGACCTTCTGATCGGCAAGTCCTAGGCTCTGTGGTTTAACCCACAGCGCCACCCGCGTCCCTATTTAAATGTATAGAACACAGTTAAAAAATGAAGAATAGAATATTAAAAAACAACATGTTGCCCCCCCTCTCGTTTTCTCCAGCCGCACCATCCCTGACGGATGCCAGTCGCGGCTGCTACAAAAACAGCTTGCCTCCTAACATACCTCTGCTGCCGCGCTGCCGGAGCACGATTTCTGTTCTGATCCTGAAGCAAAGTTCTTAACCTGGGGTACTATTTCTGGGTTAGCGGAGTCTGCAACCTGAAGCGTATGTAACCTGAAGCTTATGTAACCTGAGGTACCACTGTATTGGCCAGGAAGCAACAAGCAAACAAGTGACTCTCGCTCCAAGGCTCCCTGTTTTCTCCCAAGCAAACGAACACACAAGAAGGCTGGCAGTCTTGCCACTTTCCCTGGGCGTCTTGCCAAGCTTGTGTTCCCAGGCAGCCGCTCCCAACCCCCCCATGATGCCCTGGATTGATAAACCCAGAGACAGGAAGCAAATTACAAGCGGGGCGGGAAGATCTGGGGGAACCAGAGAGAGAGAGAGAGACTTCTGGCTTCTTCACACAGAATACAGAGGTCTGGAGGATTTCCGTGCCTTAAGATTTCCCCTCCCCACCTCTTCCCTTGCTGGAAAGAAACCAAGAAGAATGTTAGCTATCTCTGCATGCTAAAAGCGGTTGTTGTTTAGTCGTTTAGTTGTGTCCGCCTCTTCGTGACCCCCTGGACCAGAGCATGCCAGGCCCTCCTGTCTTCCACTGCCTCCTGCAGTTTGGTCAAACTCATGCTGGTCGCTTCGAGAACACTGTCCCACCATCTCGTCCTCTGTCGTCCCCTTCTCCTTGTGCCCTCCATCTTTCCCAACATCAGGGTCTTTTCCAGGGAGTCTTCTCTTCTCCTGAGGTGGCCAAAAGTAGTGGAGCCTCAGCTTCAGGATCTGTCCTTCCAGTGAGCACTCAGGGCTGATTTCCTTCAGAATGGAGAGGTTTGATCTTCTTGCAGTCCATGGGACTCTCAAGAGTCTCCTCCAGCACCATAGTTCAAAAGCACTCATTCTTCTGCGATCAGCCTTCTTTATGGTCCAGCTCTCACTTCCATACATCACTACTGGAAAAACCATAGCTTGAACTATATGGACCTTTGTTGGCAAGGTGATGTCTCTGCTTTTTAAGATGCTGTCTAGCTTTGTCATCGCTTTTCTCCAAAGAAGCAGGCATCTTTTAATTTCAGGACTGCTGTCACCATCTGCAGTGATTATGGAGCCCAAGCTAAAAGCGGTTAGGGCAGGCAGACTGCTCCTGGCTTCTCCCGAGACATCGCTTTGTATTGCTCGTAAACAATAGTTTGCGCCCGCGACGGTCTCCCAGTGGTTAAACGCCACCCTGCTTTCCTCCGTGGCTGCAAGAAGTCTTTGGGAGGATCCCTGCTTTCCCTCAGCCTAACCTTCCTTACATGGTCGTTGTGAGGATCAAATGAGGAAAGGGGGAGAATCATTTTGAAGCACGTGGTGGAAAAAGTGGGATATAATTGCAGTGCAATACAATGCAAAATAAAATAATAAAATAAAATAAAATAAAATAAAATAAAATAAAATAAAATAAAATAAAATAAAATAAAATAAAATAATAAAATAATTTTTCAGGGAATCAGGGATGAGTTGGTAGCCAAGATCTTAGTATGTGGAAGAATTGCAATGGGGCTTTCTGCCTCTTTCGCCTCCTGCTTTTTTGGTGGGGGGGGGAAGGAGGTAGGAAAAGCCTTTTCGCCGCACAGCAGGGCTGTCGTTATTC
>JAXCMG010000040.1:4528817-4576001 GCA_034642415.1 Podarcis siculus
GCATGCGCAAAGTGCGATTTAGCGCTTATGCGCATGCACAACCGCCGAAACATGGAAGTAACCTGTTCCGGTACTTCCGGGTTTCGGCGGTCCGTAACCCGAAAAAATGCAACCTGAAGCGTCTGTAACCCAAGGTATGACTGTAATAATAATAATAATAATAATATATTATTTATACCCCGCCCATCTGGCTGGGTTTCCCCAGCCACTCTGGGCTGCAACGTTCCGAGACAGACAGATGTCAACCACATAAACAAACAAACATCAGGGCTTACCATCACATAATGCCTCTGCATTTCTGTCTTCTCGCTAGCTAGTTTCTCACATTCCAACTTCAAGCTGCAGAAAAAGAGAGTTATTTGCAACCTCCTCACTGATTTTTTTGCGGGGGGGGAAGGCCCTCACACCCCGGTCCCCAAGTTTTCCCCCAAAACAACCAAAGACCGCATGCAAAATGACTGTGGGGTTCTCAGTGCCGGGTATGAGACCCAAGTGATGTTTTTGACATTTCCCCCGTCGAGATGGGAAATTTAGCCTGGTACAGTGGTACACCGCAAGACGAACGCCTCGGAAGACGAAAAACTCGCTAGACGAAAGAGTTTTTCATTTTCTTAGCCACTTCGCAAGACGCATTTCCCTATGGGCTTGCTTCGCAAGACAAAGCTTGCCCCGCAAGCTCCAGGGATAGCAGGGAAGCGCAGCGCGCCTTCCCCTCTGTCCCCGGACCTGTTCTGAAGGCTAGCAGCGGGGAGAAGATCGCTTCTCCCCGTTGCCAGCCCCGCAAGCTCCTGGGATAGCGGGGAAGCGCAGCGCGTCTACCCGCTGTCCCCGGACCTCTTCTGAAGGCTGGCGGCGGGGAGAAGATCGCTTCTCCCCGTTGCCAGCCCCGCAATCTCCGGGGACAGCGGGGAAGCGCAGCGCGTTTCAGACCCGGACCTGGTCTGAAGGCGGTCTCCATAGGAACGCATTAATTGATTTTCAATGCATTCCTATGGGAAACCGTGCTTCGCAAGAAGAAAAAACTCGCGGAACGAATTAATTTCGTCTTGCGAGGCACCACTGTATATTACACCAGTAAAATTAGCGAAAATGTTTAAAACATGTAATAAGTATTGGAAATGTAAAGAAAAAGAAGGGACATTTTACCATATGTGGTGGGAGTGTAAGAAAGTGAAAGGTTTCTGGGAGATGATATATAATGAATTGAAAAAGATGTTGAAATATACATTTGCTAAGAAACCAGAGGCTTTTCTTTTAGGAATTGTAGGAAATGAAATAAATAGAAAGGATTGTAAACTTTTCCAGTATGCAGTAACGGCAGCGAGAATATTAATGGCCCAAAAATGGAAACAAGAGGAATTACCGACGCTTGAAGAATGGAGAATGAAACTGATGGATTATGCAGAACTGGACAAATTAACTGGGAAGATTAGATATCTACGAGACCAGAAGTTCATCGAGGAGTATCTGAAAGGTATATGTGATGAACAAACAACGCTTGTAGGATTTCAAGAAGCTCTGTGAAAGTTTGAGGAGTATTGTAAAAAAGAAGAAAAAAAGAATGGGAGGGTATATTAAAAGGCAATATTAAATTTAGGAAATGCGTAACCAAAAATTAATTACGGATGATTGGCAGAGAAGCTGAAGGAAATCCAAAAGAGAAAAATCGTGATAAATTTTGATATGGTGTTATATGTACATTTGTATTGAAAATTAATAAAAATCATTATATATATAAAAAAAGAGGTGGGAAATTTAGCCAGGGTGGAGGGACAGTGAGAAGAGGAGGGAAATATGGGGGGGGACCGGGGGGGGAGAGAGAAATGAAAGGAACACACGAGGGGACAGGAAAATGCCTCTTGCATTTAGAGCGGTCCCTCTAATCCGCAACACAGGCAGGGAGCTTGCGGAACAACGAAAAATAAAAACGAGAGCAGATTATATATGCATGATTTCAGTGGTAACAAGCCTTTCTCTATAGTCATGGGATTCTGAGTGCCTTTTGAAAAGGAAAAACAAAACACTTATGTCTCCGTATCCCGGAAAGGGTTGCGGCTAGCGGGAACTCTGAAGACACACACGCTCTAGGAGACGAGGATTGCGCTGCAACATATTGCTGCAGACCCCACCTGCTTCACCTCCGCAGCCTAGTGGTTGGAGCAGCGGTCCCCAATTTTATTTGAGGCCACCGCCCGCCCTGGTTTCCATAAACTCACCCCCAGTTCCCTAGTATCCCCCAGTGCCCTGTTATTCGGAACAGCGGATAATAATAAAGCAATGAAATTCAAAGCCCTCGCAATTAATTGCACATTTATTCAAAGTTCAATTAAAACTATTCGGTTTAATTAACTGGGCAAAATGGATGAACTGGAGTCAGCGATACCAGATTTACAAAGTCGGGTGGTTACCATATTTTTCGCTCTATAAGACGCACCAGACCACAAGACGCACCTAGTTTTTGGAGGAGGAAAACAAGAAAAAAATATTCTGAATCTCAGAAGCCAGAACAGCAAGAGGGATCACTGCGCAGTGAAAGCAGCAGCCCCTCTTGCTGTTCTGGCTTCTGGGATAGCTGCGCAGCCTGCATTCGCTCCATAAGACGCACACACGTTTCCCCTTATTTTTTTGGGAGGGAAAAAGTGAGTCTTATAGAGCAAAAAATACGGTATTTACACACACAAACCCGGCTCTTAGCACCCCCCCAGGTAATCTGCCTCCAGGGGGTGCTAGCACCCACGTTGGGAACCACTGGGTTAGAGCGTTGGACTGGGACTTGGGTTCAAATCCTCCCACTCAGCCACAAAGCTCACTGGGATAGACACCGTCTCTCAGTTTAACCCACTTGGGTTGTGGCCTGATCCAAGCTGTGGCAAAAGATTGAGAAACTGGTATGTTTGGGTCAAAAGTCAGTCCTGGGATGACCGGTTCTAACCTACGTCGCAGAGTCTTTGGGAGGTAAAACAGGGTGGAATAACCACATATCCCTGGAGGAAAACCGGGACGTAAGTTTAGAAAATAAATGGAGATTCAGAACGCTGCCTTTCTGCCTCAAAGTTCAAGGCAGCAAGAAAACCTTAACCTGGAAAAAAGGATGGAAGACTGAAGAAATCCCACCTAAAGAATCATGGCAAGAAAAATTGATGGACTATGCCGAACTGGCAAAATTGACATATAAGCTACGGGACAAGGATAACTGTGACTTTAAGGATGAACGGGAACCCTTTACAAAGTATCTGAAGACGCAACAAAGCGAACTGGACTCCTTGGCAGGTTTTCAATAAACATTCACCTTTTTTTTTTACTGAGAATAATCAGCTAAACAGTTTGAGGATCTATACAACTGTGTTACATGCAGAAAACAGCATTATTGGAGAAACTAAAGACTGGAACTGAGGGAAGTTGGGGGTGGGGTTCTGTGGGGAGGAAAAATGGGGGGGGATAAGGATATGTTTTTGGATAATATGTCTTGTTATAACTTTGAATAATAATAATAATAATAATTTTTTTTAAAGTCCAATATAGATTGGCAGCGACGATTAATTGGACTTGAACAGAACCTCAAAGCGACTTGCAACAAAATTTCCAAAAAATATATATAATAATTTAAAACTAGAATGATAAAAGGCTAGAAGCGTTTGGATCCGTAAAAGGGCGGTCTAATGCAGCCCACCCACAAATGGAGGCCAATAAATAATAAAGCAAAGAATGTAGAATCGTAGGATTGTAGAGGTGGAAAGGGACCCCCCCCTCCAAAAAAATCATCTAGTCCAACCCCCCACTGAAATGCAGGAATCTCAGCCAAAGCATCCCTGACAGATGGCCATCCAACATCCAAGGAAGGAAGGGATGGATCCTCCGAAATCGCCCTGCGGAAATGCAAGGCTGTGTTCAGAGGTAGACTGCCCCTGAACTCTGAAGCTCCACTTTATCCGGCACAGCCATCGCTCTTTTTTTCCTTTCCTTCCCTGGCAAATACCTGTGATACTGAGCCTGCAGGAACTGGAACTCTTCTTTGATCCGGTCGCAGATTTCCAAAACCGAGAACTTGAAAGGCTGTCCAGACTTTGCAGGAAGGGAGCGAAGAGCAGGAACGAGCAGGGAAGAAAAGAATGATCAAATAACGCCGTGTTAGAAACTATCCCCATCGCCTTGCATATAGACAAAATATGTCCTCTGGAATCACAGAATCATGGACCGTCTATTCTTGAGCTGCCGTAAGTCCAGGTTTATCCTGGACATGTCCAGGATTCGGGCAGCAAAATCACCTTCGGGTACCATTTTTGCTGAATCTGGGTTTTCACTTTTGGGAATACAGTGGTACCTTGGTTCTCAAACGCCTTGGTACTCAAACAACCTGGAACCCAAACACTGCAAACCCGGAAGGAAGTGTTCCGGTTTGCAAACTTTTTCCGCAAGTTGAACGTGCTCCGTTCTGAGTTTAACGCTTCTGATTTGAGTGTTACGCTGAGGTCGGTCTGTTTTTGCTATTTATTTTGCGTTTTTGCGGCACATTTTGTTTTTGTGACTGTGTGGAACCCAGTTCGGCTACTGAAGGATTGATTGTGTGCCTGCAGTACATCGTTTATCGCTTTCATTTTATGGATCGATGGTCTCGTTCGATAGCAAAGCTCATGTTACGTTGCTGTTCTGGGGGTTGTTTTTAAAAGTTTGGAACGGGTTAATCCGTTTCGCATTACTTTCTATGGGAAAGCGCGCCTTGGTTTTGGAACGCTTTGGTTTTGGAATGGATTAAGTTTGAGAACCAAAGTACCAATGTGTGGCAAACCGTAATCTAAGTCCAACCCCCAGAAATATCAGCTAAAGAATCACTGACAGACAGCACTCCAGCCTCTGCTTAGAAACCCCCAACCAGCTTCTGTGAGAGTCCGTTCCACACTTGAACAACTCTTAGCACCCAAAGTTGTTCCTTATGTTCAGTCGGAATCTCCTTTCTATCAACTTGAACCCAGTGGTTCAGGTCTGACCCTCTGGAGCGAGAGGAACCAAGCTTTCTCCACCTTCCACGTGACAGCGCTTCAGATATTTGAAGGGATGCGGGTGGCGCTGTGGGTTAAACCACAGAGCCTAGGACTTGCCGATCAGAAGGTCGGCGGTTTGAATCCCCGCAATGACGGGGTGAGCTCCCGTTGCTCGGTCCCTGCTCCTGCCAACCTAGCAGTTCGAAAGCACATCAGAGTGCAAGTAGATAAATAGGTACCGCTCCAGCGGGAAGGTAAACTGTGTTTCCGTGTGCTGCTCTGGTTCGCCAGAAGCGGCTTAGTCCTGCTGGCCACATGACCCGGAAGCTGTACGCCGGCTCCCTCAGCCAATAAAGCGAGATGAGCGCCGCAACCCTAGAGTCGGCCGCAACTGGACCTAATGATCAGGGGTCCCTTTACCTTTACCTCCTCTCAGTCTCCAGGCTAAACGTACCCCTAGCTCCTTCGACCGTTCCTCATCCGGCTTGGTTTCCAGATCTTGCTCTCTCCCCCCTCAGCACATTAGTTTGCTGGGGTCCCACGACTCCCACCCTGGTTCCTTCCTCACGTTTGAGGAAGAAGCCTCGGAGACCCTTCTGAAATATCAGCGGGCTCGTAAAAGTGGGAAGAGGGCCCTTGGGGGGTCATCTAGTCTCCTTCAACTCCTCCAGCGAGGAATGGCCCCCACCTCTCTAGGGCATGGACCCCCTTGCCAAATAACTTTTTCCTAACGCTCAACCGAAATCTGCAACTTGTTTGCGGGCTTGGGGGAGGGCTGCAGAAACCCCTTTGGGTATTGAAACCCTGACCAGCTTCGCTGCCTCCCCCTCAAGCCATTCCCAGGGTGACACCTGTGGAGGAGAACGGCCCCTGAGCATGGTAAGAGTGCCATCCCCTTGGCAGCTGGAAAACCATGTCCGAAAAAGTTACAGTGCCCAAAAGTTATGTAGGGCAGGAAGACCCCACAATTTGTGTGTGTGTGTATGAGAGAGAGAGAGATTCCAAAACATCTCTCTTTCGGACAAAGAGGAAGCGGTTGTGCAGTGGTTAGAGCGTCAGGCTAGGACTTGAGAGATCCGGGGTTCCACTCTGCACTATTTATTATTATGATCTTGCAGCAGATCACAACATAAAAATACAAGATTAAGAAAAGCAAAACGCATCATAAGAAGAAAACCCAGGAAGTTCATTTCGGGTCAACTTATTTCTGCGCCATTGAGTTGTTCTGAACTGTGCCCACAGCACAGACTCGGCCTTAGGAGCTGCCCTCGGGAGAGGCTGCCTGCCGCTTCTCTTGGTGAGTCCCCGTTCCTGCCAACCAGCGAGAAGCTAATTCGGCCACGGCCATCCACCAGGCGCACCCGGATCAAGGAACCCCCGCTGAAGCAAATGAGGCAGCAGGAATGTCTACCTGGAAGCGAGGTTCCCTGTGGCACCCCTGAGTGAGTCGCCGCTCCTTGCAGCTAGCGGCTCGCATTCAGTTTGTCGCCAGACCCTGTCCCCCAAACAATGCTAAATTCCCCCCTCTTTTTTTTTTGTATTTTAAACTGCAAATTGAAACACCCCTAATTCCTTTGGGGAAGACCCCGTTGGAGCAAAATATACCGTGCAAAAAACAAAAACACTCTAACCACAATATTAATCCGTAATTATGGGTGGGAAGGCAGAACTGCCTCTGCTATCCAGTATATCCAGAGAAGCAATAGGATTTCAAGGGATAATTCATCTCCCCAAACCACAGGTTTCCTGAGCGAGGAGCCCCCTTCAACACAGACTTACTTCTGAGTAAAGATGCCTAGGGTTTCAGGGTCTACCTGTTTTTTTAACCTGCAAAGGTTTAAAATCCTGGCACAGTTTAAACCCCCATCTCCTCCCCCCTCCAAAAACAGACACACACACACAAAAACCCAGATTCTTTCGCCAAAAGCTATTGCCTTGAATTATTTCCCCAGATTTCTCACGACATTTTGGCATGTTCCTTCAATCAACACCCCCCCCCCAAAAAAAACACACCCCAAATATTGATACTTACAGCATGTCGTCCTTGTGGATACATCCTGGGGGATAAACCCCCCCTCCAAAAAAACCCAAAAACCCTCCAAGGAGAAAGGAGAGACTCCTTTTTTTCTTCTTTCAGATTATCCAGGGGGAAAATAACTCGAAAAGCAAAAGGGGGAGAGAAAAAACTCCCCCCCCCGTTTCGAAGCTCCACGGATCTAAGTAGAGGCTTGTTGTTGTTTTTCCCTTTTAATCAATTACAAAGAATTATATCCCTTAAAAGAAAACCGTGCCAAAAAACAGTATTTCCTTTGCGAAGGCTGGAAGTAGCAGAGGAGGAAATTTCGCCATTGGAATGTGGGGGTCAGGAGACTCTCACTGGGGTGGGAGCAAAAGGAGATTTTGTGCAATTGTTGGAAAGAAAAGGGAGGAGATGTTTGGGGGGGTTGTCGGGGGGGGGCCGGCTGGCCGGGGTGGGGTGCGTGTAGGGAGGCAGCCGGAGAGGGAGAACGCAAACAGAAGGTCAGGCGAAAATCTGGCCGGATTTCAACAGCAGTCCCTGTCTGCAAAAGGAGCTGCTTATTGCGAGCCCAGGGGAAGATGATCTTTCAAACGGGAAGCTTAAGGTGGATCTTCCAAACCGAAGAACGACGAGCCTCCAAACCGCTGCGGCTTATCACGCTTTCTGGGAGGGGGGCAGTAGCGGCTAGTGGTTAGAGCTGGGGACCGCAGGAGGGGAGGGTGTTGTTCTCGTGGTCGGATGCTGTTTGCTGGCTTCCCAGGTGACCACAGGACGCCAGATCTCATGGCATGATCCAGTATTGCTCTTGTGTATTTTCCCCCGCAAAATTAAAAGACGCCTGCTTCTTGGGAGAAAAGCGATGACAAACCTGGACAGCATCTTAAAAAGCAGAGACATCACCTTGCCGACAAAGGTCCGTATAGTTAAAGCTCTGGTTTTCCCAGTAGTGATGTATGGAAGTGAAAGCTGGACAATAAAGAAGGCTGATCGCCGAAGAATGGATGCTTTTGAATTCTGGTGCTGGAGGAGACTCTTGAGAGTCCAATGGACTGCAAGAAGATCAAACCTCTCCATTCAGCCCTGAGTGCTCACTGGAAGGACAGATCCTGAAGCTGAGGCTCCAACACTTTGGCCACCTCATGAGAAGAGAAGACTCCCTGGAAAAGACCCTGATGTTGGGAAAGATGGAGGGCACAAGGAGAAGGGGACGACGGAGGACGAGATGGAGGGACAGTGTTCTCGAAGCTACCAGCATGAGTTTGACCAAACTGCGGGAGGCAGTGGAAGACAGGAGTGCCTGGCGTGCTCTGGTCCAGGGGGTCACAAAGAGGCGGACACGACTAAACAACAAAAACAAATTTTGCCCACCTCCCCAATTTCTGAGCAGTGCCGGACTCCAGGAGACCTTTTGTTTCCTTTTGGGAATGAGTCGTGACTGGGTGTCGTAAGTTAGGGTTGCCGTGTGTCAAAAAGGGGAAATCCAGACACAAAAGTTGTTGAGCTTTCTTTGCAAGATCTCAAAAAAATTCTGGGAAATTAACAGACGTACAGCAGTCCTTCGTAAGGATCCGTGGTTTATCGACTCACATATGCAACGAGCTTCTCCTACAGCCGGAGCCTCAGGTTCAAACAGAAACCAGCCATCGTGCTCCGGCACTCTTTCTCTCCAGCTCACCGCCTTTAACAGCCTGCAACCTCTTCCCCTCGCAGCCGGAGCCTCAGGATCAAACAGGAATTAGCCATCATGCTCCAGCCCTCTCTCTAGCTTGCCACCTTTAACAGCTTGCAACCTTTCCCCCTCATAGCTGGGGCTTCAGGCTCAAACAGAAATCAGCTGTCCTCTGGCCCTCTCTCCAGCTTGCCGCCTTTAACAGCCTGCAACCTCTGGGCCGAATCGCAGCCAACTCTCAATGCTAAACTATGGTACATGTTCTCTAACTAACTCAGAGATGGAGGAGGGGTCCCACCCATTTCCCATCTAGCACACAGCCTCCTCTCCTGGGTTTCCTTAATGACCCATTACCTTTCCTTTGTTCTCCTAATCGTCCATCTCCCAGATGATCTCCTGAACAGGGATTAGGAGTCTGGCAACCAGTTTAACTCCCCAAGCCTTGATTAAATTCTAACACCTACTGGAACCAGGAATTTAGGGAAGTCCGGCACCCACACCTATTATTATTATTATTTCTTCTTCTTCTTCAGCATCTCACACCTGCCTTTGGATATAACCTGTGTGCCTAAAGGAGCATCTCCACCTCCATCGTCCAGCCCAGACACTGAGGTCCAGCTCCCAGGGCCTTCTGGTGGTTCCCTCCCTGCAAGAAGTGAGGTTACAGGGAACCAGGCAGAGGGCCTTCTCGGTGGTGGCGCCCTCCCAGTGGAACACGCTCCCATCAGGGGTGTCTTATACATGGGGGCATCTTATAGACCATTGTAGGCAAACTAAGGTCCGGGGGCCGGATGTGGCCCAATTGCCTTCTCAATCTGGCCCCCGGACGGTCTGGGAATCAACGTGTTTCTACATGAGTAGAATGTGTCCTTTGATTTAAAATGCATCTCTGGGTTATTTGTGGGGCATAGGAATTCCTTCATATATTTCCCCCCAAAAAAATAGTCTGGCCCCCCACAAGGTCTGAGGGACAGTGGACCGGCCCCCTGCTGAAAAAGTTTGCTGACCCCTGCAATAGGTAAACAGGCCATTGGTCTAATCCTGCAAGCTCTTCTTATAAAGGGACAGTGGTTTCTTGAAGGCCAGCTGACAAACAGCGGCTCTCTGTTATGCAGCGGCGAGTCCTCCTGAAAAATCTCAATTGCACTGGAATACAGGAGTAAAAGCCTGCCGGAAACTCCTGAGCAGTTTCGGGCTCTGATTTAGTCAGTCTTTCATTGTGGGAACTGGCTTACAAAAAGAAGCAACGATGACTGCAGGGATAGCTCAGTTGGTAGAACATGAAACTCTCTGTTCCACGGTTGTAGGTTTGAATCCCACGTTGGGCAAAAGATACCTGCCTTGCAAAGGGTTGGTTGGGCTAGATCTGGCCCTTGTGGTCTTTTCCAGCTTTTCCAGTTCTATTCCTTACACACCATTCATTCAAAGCACGCAACCAAGGCTTGTGGGAACTGTAGTTCGCTTGGGGTGCTGAGCATTGCAGGCCCTGTGAAGGGGCCAAGCTACAGTTCCCAGGAAGCCGCTCACTTTGAAAGCACATTGTGCGAGGAGGGCAGCCTAACTCCAAAGCGTTTTACCTTAGATTCTAAAGTTTTGACCCCTGTGGTTAATACAAATCCTTAGGAATTGTTGTGGTTGTTGTTTTAAAAAAGATTGTAATTGATTTGATGGTATGTACACCAGGGTGGCGCTGTGGGTTAAACCACAGAGCCTAGGACTTGCCGATCAGAAGGTCGGCGGTTCGAATCCCCGCAATGACGGGGTGAGCTCCCGTTGCTCGGTCCCTGCTCCTGCCAACCTAGCAGTTTGAAAGCACGTCAAAGCGCAAGTAGATCAATAGGTACCACTCCGGCGGGAAGGTAAACGGCGTTTCCGTGCGCTGCTCTGGTTCGCCAGAAGCGGCTTAGTCATGCTGGCCACATGACCTGGAAGCTGTACACTGGCTCCCTCGGCCAATAAAGTGAGATGAGCGCTGCAACCCCAGAGTCATCCGCAACTGGACCTAATGGTCAGGGGTCCCTTTACCTTTTAACTGTTCCTAAATGGGACGCGGGTGGCGCTGTGGTCTAAACCACAGAGCCTAGGGCTTGCCGATCAGAAGGTTGGCGGTTCGAATCCCTGTGTTGCTCGGTCCCTGCTCCTGCCAACCTAGCAGTTCGAAAGCACGTCAAAGTGCAAGTAGATAAATAGGTACCACTCTGGCGGGAAGGTAAATGGCGTTTCCGTGCGCTGCTCTGGTTCGCCAGAAGCGGCTTAGTCCTGCTGGCCACATGACCCGGAAGCTGTACGCCGGCTCCCTCAGCCAATAAAGCGAGATGAGCGCCGCAACCCCAGAGTCGGCCACAACTGGACCTAACAGTCAGGGGTCCCTTTACCTTTACACCATGGCTAACTTATTTGAACACTTAAGAGCAGAAGAACAAAGGAAGAACTTGCTGGGATCGGGCCAACGGCCCATTTAATTCAGCATGCCTTGTCTCACAGAGGCTGACTAGATTCTCCTTGGACCCACGATCTGAGCCCAAGAGCAATTTTCTGGCAACAGGAATTCAGAAGTATCTCTGTCTCTGGCCATGGAAGCAGAGCGGAAAGACATGTCTGCCATGATTTTGTCTAATCCTCTTCTGAAGCCAAGCACCTACGTTGGCTGCCACCATTCCCTCCAGTGGGAGAGAGTTCCACAGGTTAACTTCCTCTTGCCTTCCCTGAATATTCCAACATTCAACTGGACAGGAGCATCTATGCATCTTGAAGGCACTGGACTGAGGAAGGCTTTGTGGTCTTCCTTGGTAGCGGAAATAATATTTACGGGATATTTTTAAGTTCACGCGTTGAAAAGGAGGAGCCAGTTTTGTAAGCAGATGGGGGCAGAGACTCTTATAAATCCCACCTGATACAGTAACTCAGACTATTGCTATTTTAACTTCCCGGGTGTCTTAAATTATTGCTGTCCATTTTCCTTAGTGATGATTTTATTGCTTTATCTTTTTCTTTTCTTTGGTAAAGTGCCTTATTTATTTTCACAATCAAGAGGGGTATATATTTCACGAAATAAAGAAATAAAACCCCAGTGCTGTCCCACACAACGTCTGCAAAGAGTTTATTTAAACATATATATTTATATACACGGTATAAAAGGAGATACTTTTTATTAAAATAGCACCGGCTAAGTGGAAAGGGGAAATTCCGTTCCACCTTAAATTCCCTTTCCGAGCTTCTGCTACTGTAGGCCGCCGCTAATTGGCTGCAGCGGGGCAGGCGAGGTAGCCAATCAGCGGAGCCGGATCCCACATGGGTCTATGACGTCAGAGCTTGGGGAGACTAATCAGGAGGGAGAGGGGCAGGATGCTTAAACGACGGAGAGGGGCGGGGTGCATGTGCTGGGGAGGGTTGTCCCGCGGTGCATTCTGGGTATTGTAGTCTTTTCAGCCTCCCAGTGCAAGAACCTGCAAAAAAATTCATTTTTTTTTTTGCAAATGCAGAGCTTTTACACGGGAACAAGTTATAACTTTATCTACTATTTGAGGGATGGTTGGAAACGATGGTAATACAAAGGGTGGATAACAAACCACCATTTTCCCTTTTCCCTATTTGCATTTATTTTGTTTTGCAAAAATATTTCTTTGAAATCAAGTCTGTCTTTGCAGAGGCAGCGTTTGAAGGAAACCCCAGTCCTGTCGTAATCATATAGTTTTATATTTGCAACCTTATGCCTGTTTGCTCAGGAGTACTTGGGCTGTAAAAATTATGTTTTTTATTATTATTATTAAATAAAAATAGAAATATATTGGGAGTATAAGGGCAGGGTAAAAGCTATTTGAAGCTTGTTCCTTACATTCCTTTTACTGTATGTCTGAGCAAACTGCCCTGTCATTTTTAGAGGTCACAGAGCTTGTCAATTTGCTTGCAATGCCCTTCCAGCTCATAGCTGTCAACTTACAGATTTGAAAATAAGGGACCAGCAGCCTCGAAAATAAGGGATCAGCAGCCAAAATAAGGGATTTTCAGAACACAGGTATGTTCAACTTCTGAGCCCCTCCGAGCCAAAGGCAGAAAGCCCAGCCAGCAGCCAAACGAAGCCTCAAGCGGTGGTTCCCACAGCGCAGCAACCCGGCAAAGGGGATGCAGCAAGGAAAACCACCGTCACCTCTCCGCTGGGAAGCGCTGAGCAAAGGCGAGTCCTCAGGCAACGCGGCCGATTTGATCGGCACAAGGCATGCAAGCTCCACCCCCCAGTCGTTCTCAGACTCCTTATTGGGTGAGCAACGCAGCCAAGCAGCACAGTTGGAGTCTCCCTCCTCCCTGGCCGGCAGGGAGGGAGGGAGAGGAGCTGCTTCCTTTGAAACCCGGGAAATTTAAGGGACATCATCAATAAGGGACAGCAGCGGGACACGGCGCTGGGATAAGGGACTTTCCTGCCAAATAAGGGACAGTTGACAGCTATGTTCCAGCTTGCGATTCTGTGTTTTATTCCGTGTGGAATTGCTGCTCCATCCGATACGAACACCTGCAGCGCCCCAAAAAGCCCGGCTTCCCCTTTTTCTCACGGCGGCCGACCAGAGGTCTGCAAGAAACCTTCAAGCAGGACTTGAGTGCGAGAGCAGCTCTCCCCTCCTGTGGTTTCTGCCAGCTGGTTTTCAGAAGCATCCTGGCCTCTGCCTGGCCATGGGGGCAGGGCAGAGCCCACAAACTTGCCAGTTCCTTCTCCTAAAGGTTGATTGCTGCCACATTCTTGTGGCAGGGAGTTCCACAGTCTAAGCGCACGCCAATTGGAGAACCGCTAGTCTGCACTGCTTTAAGCTGATCCCTCATATCGCTTCTTGCGCGCTGAGTTCAGTAGAAGATCCCTTCTAGGTGAGGTCAGACAGGCCCCACTCCCCGTTGACACCCTTTGTTGTTGTTTAGTCATGTCCGACTCTTTGTGACCCCTGGACCAGAGCACGCCAGGCCCTCCTGTCTTCCACTGCCTCTCGCAGTTTGGTCAAATTCATGCTGGTCGCTTCGAGAACACTGTCCCACTATCTCGTCCTCTGTCGTCCCCTTCTCCTTGTGCCCTCCATCTTTCCCAACATCAGGGTCTTGTCCAGGGAGTCTTCTCTTCTCATGAGGTGTCCAAAGTCTTGGAGCCTCAGCTTCAGGATCTGTCCTTCTAGTGAGCACTCAGGGCTGATTTCTTTCAGAATGGAGAGGTTTGATCTTCTTGCAGTCCATGGGACTCTCAAGAGTCTCCTCCAGCACCAGAATTCACAGTGGTACTTAATTCGGGTTAAGTACTTAATTCGTTCCGGAGGTCCGTTCTTAACCTGAAACTGTTCTTAACCTGAAGCACCACTTTAGCTAATGGGGCCTCCCGCTGCTGCCGGAGCACGATTTCTGTTCTCATCCTGAAGCAAAGTTCTTAACCTGAAGCACTATTTCTGTGTTAGCGGAGTCTGTATCCTGAAGCGTCTGTAACCCAAGGTACCACTGTACCACCAAACCCATCCTTTCAATTCATTTTCAGCCCTGGGCCATCGCTGCCATTCAGCGGCACGCCCATGGGCGACGCGAAATGGCAAAGAGAGACGAGTTCGAGACACGACTGAGACACCCCTGGCAGGTTGGCTGCCTCAGCTTTGCAGAGATACCTTCCGCAAAGGTAGAGGCAGCCCTACTAGTCCTGCCCTGACTCCTCATCCCCTTAGGGTGCTTCTGAAATTCAGCCAAAATCTGCCCCACTGCACCTTCCATTTCCACCCAGTTTGTCCCAGTCCTGTTCTCTGGAATAACAGAGGAAGATGAGACTTGTCCGATGGACTCAACCGGATTTGCTTCCGCAAGTAGAGATCAAAAGATCCGCCAGTCTCAATTCTCGCCCTTTCAAGGAGTTGGGTCTACACGGTTGGGGGACCGGGTTTCTTTAAATAAAAATAAAAATCCTATGTCAACGTTATGAACAACCTCGTACCATAAATAACAAGAAGAAGAATTTATTTCTTAGACCCGCGTCCATCTGGCTGGGTTGTTCCAGCCACGGGGGCTTCCAACAAAATGGAAAGAGGTTAAAAAACAAAACGTCGAACATTAAAAGCTTCCTGGAATAGGGAGAGCAAGCAAACTAATTCTTCTGGGTTTATAACTGGACTGTCCACACCTTGTTCCAATTTCTGGGTTGTTGCTTCCCGGACTTTGGCAAACTCTTGCCCCCTGGAGGGGCTCTCTTGTGCAATGAAAGCGGTGCAAAATTAAAATCCTGGGTTGTTAAAAATAAAATTAAAAATACTCGCCCAAAAGTGTGGCAACAGGGTATTGCATCAGACCATATACAAAGCAAACACAATAGCCAAATCTCTTAAGTCCACAAAGACTTTCCATTGCTGATATCCTGAACATTCACATCTTTCAGAGTGACACCCTTTCATATGGTCCATCTGGTATGTACTGAAGTTCTCACCCTGGGCCAGCAGGGGAATACTGTAGATAGTTATGCAAATAAGGGATCAAAAGTGACGTTCAGTGATTGGATAGTTTTAGAAAGTTGTTACAGTAACGTTGTACTGGAGCTCTATATAAGCGGGCTGACTGAACCCTTCAGTTCAGTTCTGTCCTGGCCTATGAATAAACAAGAGCTGTTTGAAGAATCGCTGTGTCGTCTGATATGTTCACCCACAACTTAGCACCATCCACAATAACCGTCGTAGCGAAGCCCGGACGAGGGGTTTAATTCTTTCGAATATTTCTAGTTGAACCCGGGACCGGAACGATGCGACCTGGTGGCATTCTTGCCAAATGTGGTTTCCCGAAAGAACACCTTACCCATTGCACAGCCAACAGGTCACTGTCTCCCCTGCAAGTTCCAAAAATCTCAGAAGCCCGTTTTGCAGTCAGTCAGAGCAGAGATTTCAGTCCGGCTGCCCCTCTTCCGTGAAATAGCACCCCATCAAAATACGACAGGTACCCAATATAAATGTACCTTCTGGAAACAGTTAAACATAATTTTGCTCCCTGCAGAATAAATGAGTCTTGTTTCCCCACGTTTTGGGGATCCTATGGGGCTCGGTTTTTGCCAGACGGACAAAAAACGGGAGAGGAAAGATCGACAGGAAAGGGAAGAGATAGACTTAGGGCTAGGTTTCTTTAAAATGTATTAAACCTGTAAAAGCTTCGTGGGCTTTTAGTGGTACTGTATAGCGTCTTCCCTGTTACCTAAAGGTTTGGAATTACCCAGGTACGGTTAAAACAGGGGTGGGTGTAAAAGCTTTTTACAGGGCCGCATTACTTTCCGAGGGGGCCATATTCCTTGTGCGGCCCCCAAGAGCCCCAAGAGGGGGTTTTTTTGGGGGGGGTTATGGTTGTAGCGGCCCCAAATCAATCAAAATCAATAAAATACTTAACTTTTTTTTTTTTACCAAACAGAGTTGCAGTTTATTTACACAGGCATTCCGCAATCCATGGATGGGCAGGAAAAAAAATACAGATTTGAGAGGGTTGTTTTGTTTTTTAAATCTAGCTACCTACCTGTACAAGCTGAGATTGCGTACACAAAGCAAGTTTAAAAAAATAATTCAAAGACCGCAGTACAGTACTGACTCCAGTGATTTCTGCACATGTTCAAAGATAGCACATAGGGGCGGTTTGTACATCATCATCAACAAATTAAAAACCTCTCAACAGTCCACTCATGATAGAATACACGGGTTTGTTTTTTCCTTAAAAAAAAAATAAAGGAATAAAATACTTAACTGAGGTTCTGCCCCCACTAAGAAAAACCCTGGCTATGCCCATGGGGGGGGGGGTTGAAGATGGTTAAACCACCCCAAGATAGCCAGACGATTAATGATGGGCAAGGAGATTTGATGCGCTACTAAGGTACCACCACCACCAGCAGCAGCAGCGGACTACATTTCCCAGACGCCCTTGCGCGCATAGCTAGCCCCCCCCCGCGCCTCTCTCTCTCCCCCTCCCTTTCTCCCTCCTCCCCCCCTCTCCCTGCGCTGTCAATCAAAGTAACGTGGGTTCCTCGGCCTTCCCAGCTCCTGAGTGGTTGGCTGCCATAATTGCAACCCATTGATCTAACCCTGGCAAGGTTTTATGCTGGCTATCAATCAAGCATTAGCAGGAGAGGCAGGCAGGCAGGCGGAGAGGGAGAGAAAGGATGGTTCCTCTCTCTTTCTCCCTCCCTCCCTCTCTCTTTTCTCCAGCTCCAAGAGCAGCCAGGACTGCCTTCAGGAGCCAAACCATCGCCAGCCATCAGCAAAAGGCCGCCTTCCAATAAAAAACAACAATAAAAAATAAAATAAAATCTGCTTCGCTTCCTCTCCTCCGTTCTCCATCTCCTCCTTTCCCAGTACCAAAAGCCTCCTCAAGCCTTGGGGAAAACGCCAGGGAAGAATAAACGAGGAAAGACGCCACGGCCTCTGAGCACGTGCAAAGCGGTTTTCTAAAGAGGCTGGTTTAAGACCTGGGAAACCAGGGCTTCAAAATGACCAGGGCTTTTCCCCCTCATCCCTAAAAAATTGTTTAGGGGTATTCTCATTTTCCTACTCATATTGAAGTGTTGTTGTTTAGTCGTTTAGCCGTGTCCGACTCTTTGTGACCCACTGGAACAGAGCACGCCAGGCCCTCCTGTCTTCCACTGCCTCCCGCAGTTTGGTCAAACTCATGCTGGTAGCTTCAAGAACACTGTCCAGCCATCTCGTCCTCTGTTGTCCCCTTCTCCTTGTGCCCTCCATCTTTCCCAACATCAGGGTCTTTTACAGGGAGTCTTCTCTTCTCCTGAGGTGGCCAAAGTCTTGGAGCCTCAGCTTCAGGATCTGTCCTTCCAGTGAGCACTCAGGGCTGATTTCCTTCCAAATGGAGAGGTTTGATCTTCTTGCAGTCCATGGGACTCTCAAGAGTCTCCTCCAGCACCAGAATTCAAGAGCATCCATTCTTTGGCAATCAGCCTTCTTTATGGTCCAGCTCTCACTTCCATACATCACGGCTGGGGAAACCATAGCTTTAACTATACGGACCTTTGTTGGCAAGGTGATGACAGTGTTCTCGAAGCGACCAGCATGAGTCTGACCAAACTGTGGGAGGCAGTGGAAGACAGGAGGGCCTGGCATGCTCTGGTCCAGGGGGTCACAAAGAGGCGGACACGACTAAACAACAACAACAACATCCAGACATTATATATTCTATAAAGGGGGTTCCCTTTGAACACAACAAATCTGATTATTGGAGGGCTGCTGGGGAAGGCAGCAAACAGGAAAGAGCCCTGGGAAGGCTGGGAGCACTCTGTGCATGCTCAGAGACCACTTGCGCCTCCCTGCTCATCAAGGGGGCTATGCTAAATGGGCATAGAATCAGAGTTGGAAGGGGACCCATGTTTCATCTAGTCCAGCCCCTTGCAACGCAGGAATCTTTTGCCCACCGTGGGGATCAAACCCACAACCCTGAGATTAAGAGGTGTAGCGCTCTACCAGTTTGAGCTATGTTCAAAGGGTAGACTAGGGCCAAGAATAATTACTTAATTGGAAACTACAAGAAGTACCAACAGCGGAGGAATGGCAGATGAAGATGATGGATTTTTGGGAGCTAGCCGACCTGACCGGAAGAGTCCGTGACCAGAGGGAGGAGGACTGGAAGAAATTCAAAGATTATTTAGCTAAATATGTTAAGATAACATAAATAAAATCGCTTGCGAGTACCAAATAGGCCTAGGATTTAAAAATGGGATGTTGCAAAATGTTCAAGTTAAAATGAAAAGAAAGAAAGATGGAATTTGACCAAGTAAATCTTATGTGAAAATAGTTTTGGAAAACTATTACAATGGAGTATATGGAAAGTCAGCTAGGGGGATTCGATGAAGTCATTTAATACTGTTTTTAAAAAATGGAATTATTATAGTTAGGATAAATGTTTGTTGGTTGGTTGGGTTTTTTGTTTGATAAAAAATTGGAAAATCAATTAAAAAAAATTGGGAGGAAAAAGAATATTTACTTAGGCTTTTCTCAGCCCTGGAAGAGATGAATTCGCTGGTTTCCTGGAACGATCATGAGAGCAAGGTGTGTTGAGGGGGGGACGACACACCGTGTGGGACCCCTCCATCCCCTGAAATATTGCAGGAGCCAGATGTACTTGCCTCTGCCACCTACCCTGGCATCTGCGCCGTCTAAATATTTAATACATCACATTTCGCCCTAATCTTTTATTAATCAAGCTATTTACTGTTTTTGCCAAAAAAGTGTGGCGGGTGTGGATCAGAGACGGGTGTGGAAAGGAAAAGCTATTGCTCTCTGTGTGTGGAAAGGGCTGTGTGTCTTCCATGCCTTGCTGTTGTTTAGTCGTTTAGTCGTGTCCGACTCTTCGTGACCCCTGGACCAGAGCACGCCAGGCCCTCCTGTCTTCCACTGCCTCCCGCAGTTTGGTCAAACTCATGCTGGTAGCTTCGAGAACACTGTCCCACCATCTCGTCCTCTGTCGTCCCCTTCTCCTTGTGCCCTCCATCTTTCCCAGCATCAGGGTCTTTTCCAGGGAGTCTTCTCTTCTCATGAGGTGGCCAAAGTCTTGGAGCCTCAGCTTCAGGATCTGTCCTTCCAGTGAGCACTCAGGGCTGACTTCCTTCAGAATGGAGAGGTTTGATCTTCTTGCAGTCCATGGGATTCTCAAGAGTCTCCTCCAGCACCAGAATTCAAAAGCATCCATTCTTCGGCCATCAGCCTTCTTTATGGTCCAGCTCTCACTTCTGGGAAAACCATAGCTTTTACTATACGGACCTTTGTTGGCAAGGTGATGTCTCTGCTTTTTAAGATGCTGTCTAGGTTTGTCATTGCTTTCCTCCCAAGAAGCAGGCGTCTTTTAATTCCGTGGCTGCTGTCACCATCTACAGTGATCATGGAGCCCAAGAAAGTAAAATCTATCACTGCCTCCATTTCTTCCCCTTCTATTTGCCAGGAGGTGATGGGACCAGTGGCTATGATCTTGGTTTTTTTTTTATGTTGAGCTTCAGACCATATTTTGCACTCTCCTCTTTCACCCTCATATTTAAAGATAGGATAGCTGCTTATTTCCTTCACATCTGAAGGGAGGGTGTTCCACAGGGCAGGCGCCACCACCAAGAAGGCCCTCTGCCTGGTTCCCTGTAACCTCACTTCTCGCAATGAGGGAACCGCCAGAAGGCCCTCGGAGCTGGACCTCAGTGTCCGGGCTGAACGATGGGGGTGGAGAGGCTCCTTCAGGTTTCCTGGGCTGAGGCCGTTTAGGGCTTTCAAGGTCTGCACCAACACTTTGAATTGCGCTCGGAAACGTACTGGGAGCCAATGCAGATCTCTCAGGACCGGTGTTATGTGGTCTCGGCGGCCACTCCCAGTCCCCAGTCTAGCTGCTGCATTCTGGATTAATTGCAGTTTCTGGGTCTATCCTCTGTTCAGACAGTAGAGCCAGTGAAGGGTGAAGCCTGGGGAGACTTCTGAGGGCCGGATAGAGAGGAAGGGAGGGCCAAATTGGCTCATGTGTCTGCAGCTCCCCCCCCCCAGCTTTTGTTGGAGAAAACAAGTCAAGGTGTGTGAAAATAGTCTCTATGTGTCCCGGGCTGACTCCCAGCTGCCAGTGTCTTGTGAAGATGCGCAAGCCAGACTTTGGAAACTGTTGTGCATTAAAACCTCTTAAGACAGAGATTCTTGCATTGTAAGGGGTTGGTCTACAGGACCTTCCGGGTCCCACCCAGCTCTTATATGATTCTGTGAGTCAACAGCTGGGGGGGGGGGAAGGCTACTGCAATTCTAGGCTGCATCAACAAAAGTGCCCAGATCATGAGAAGTCAAGGTAAAGGTAAAGGGACCCCTGACCATTAGTTCCAGTCATGGCCGACTCTGGGGTTGCAGCGCTCATCTTGCTTTACTGGCCGAGGGAGCCGGTGTACAGCTTCCGGGTCATGTGGCCAGCATGACTAAGCCTCTTCTGGCGAACCAGAGCAGCGCACGGAAACACCGTTTACCTTCCTGCTGGAGTGGTACCTATTTATCTGCTTGCACTTTGACGTGCTTTCGAACTGCTAGGTTGGCAGGAGCAGGGACCGAGCAATGGGAGCTCACCCCATCATTGCGGGGATTTGAACCACCGACCTTCTGATCGGCAAGTCCTAGGCTCAGTGGTTTAACTCATAGCGCCACCCGTGTCCCATGCAGAATGTCGGCACCCTATGTATAGAAAGGAGCAAACCAGGGATATTTTAGGGAGCAGGCAAGCAGGCGGGGCCCATGACTTACATCCTAGGAGCCTACACAACACAAAACACCATTTACCTTCCCACCGGAGCGGTGCCTATTTATCTACTTGTGCCGGCGTGCTTTTGAACTGCTAGGTTGGCAGGAGCAGGGACCGAGCAACAGGAGCTCACCCCGTCACGGGGATTCGAACCACCGACCTTCTGATCGGCAAGTCCTAGGCTCTGTGGTTTAACCCACAGCGCCACCTGCGTCCCTATACATGAGAAGTCAAAGGGACCCCAGACAAGGCTTGGAACCTGCCCTGAAATCTTCGTGTTGGCAAGGCGGGTCTTTGCGGTTCTGTCGAAAACAAATAAATCCTTGTTTTGCGGACGTGATCCCTCCTGTGTCCTTGTGGAGGGCCTCGCTCCAGAAAGAGCCGCAATGGCTTCCGACCTTATCCTTCCAGCTCCTGTTTTCCCTTACAGCTCTTGAGTGGCGTCTCAATTATTGATGTCCCTCCTTCCCTCTCTCTCTCCAACTCCCTCTTAGATTCAGCTACTGCATTAGTGATGCTCCGGGAGACGAAGGCAGGTTGCTATGCCTTGACAAATCATCCCCAAATCCACCTGCAACGCCAGGCAGTAAAAAGAATAATATTTTTTTAAAAAAACCGAGGAAAGAAGAGAGAAAAATCAAGATTTGGCTAGGCTTTATCCGTCGATGGGCATAATAACAGGACAGCCTGACCAAATTCTGCAATGGTTCGTTTCCTGTATCTACTCAGTTTCTTTTTTATATATAAATATTTTTTATTAATTTTAACATATAAATTAGAATACATACTACAAAACTTCACCACTTATACAGTCTTTTTTTGGACTTCCCTCAGCACCTCTGATGATCCGCCATTTTAATGCATTTCTTAAATTCATATTGCCTTTAATTATCTTAACTAACCATCCTCCCCTTTATCCATTTTTGCAATAGTTCCAATAATTCTCCTCACAAAACTTCTTGCAAACCTACAAACGTCGTCTGATCATCACAAATAGTCTGTAAATTTACACCAGTCTTCTGTGAATTTCTGGTCCCGCAGATCTCGAATCCTTCCTGTTAGTTTATCGAGTTCTGCATAGTCCATTCATTTCATCCTCCATTCTTCTTTCGTCGGTAGTTCTTCTTGCTTCCATTTTTGGGCCAGTAATATTCTTGCTGCTGTTTTTGCATATAAAATCAACTTACATTCCTTTCTATTTATATCAGTTCCTACAATGCCCAGTAAAAATGCTTCTGGTTTCTTTATAGATGTATATTTCAACATTTTTTTCATCTCGTTATATATCATCTCCCAGAAGTTACTGTATTTAATCCGTTTCTATCCTGCCTTTTCTCCAAAGGGCACAAGGCAGTTCAAACGGTTCTCCCCGCTCCTTATTCCGCCATCGCAACAACCCTGAGAGGTAGAACAGGCCAAGAGGCAGCGACGGAACACCTGCTCTCCAAGGCCACCCCAAGTGAGCATCATGGCTGAGAGGGGTGGGATTTGAACTCAGGTCCTAATCAAGTGATCTTAACTATCAGAGCGCAATGGAGAGAGCCTGCTGGATTGGCCAAGGTGGGGGGGGCACCTAGACCTGCATTCTCCCCTCGAGGTAGTCAGGCCTAGTGGGAAGGCCCTCAGTGTCCAGGCTGGACAATGGGGGTGGAGATGCTCCTTCAGGTATACTGGACTGAGGCCGTTTAGGGCTTTAAAGATCAGCACCAACACTTTGAATTGTGCTCGGAAACGTCCTGGGAGGCAATGTACCTCAGAGCAAGCACCACTCTGGCCAGGCAGTCCGCGGGCAGGGAGGGTCTCATCCTGCGTACCAGATGGAGCTGATAGATAGCTGCCCTGGACACAGATTTGACCTGTGCCTCCATGGGCATCTGTGAGTCCAGAATGACTCCCAGGCTGCGCTCCTGGTCCTTCAGGGGCACAGTTGCCCCATTCAGGACCAGGGAGTCCTCCACACCTGCCCGCCTCCTGTCCCCCCAAAACAGTACTTCTGTCTTGTCAGGATTCAACTTCAATCTGTTAGCCGTCATCCACCCTCCAACCGCCTAAGAATGCTAAAAAAATTCTTCTTCAGACCAGCCTACCTAGAGGCTTAGAAAGTCTGAGTGGATTTTAATCCGTTTCAGTGTTTCAACTTTTTTGTTTTAAAGTAGAGCTGTAAATTTGATTATTATTTCACTGTTTTATATTTTGTAAACTGGGTGGGTGGGTCCGCATGTTTGCTTGTTTCAAACCCAATCAAGCGGTGTAGAGTGTTGGTAAAATACGTATTTTGTGAAAGAAATACCATACTTTTCCGTGTATGAGACCACGGTTGGTTTTTTTTTACTAAAAAATGATGTCAAAAAAGGGGAGGTAGTCTTATACACGGGGACAATCTCCCCATTTTCTTAATTTTGAGTCTCCCAAAATAGGGGGCATCTTATACATGGGAGAGTGTTATACATGAAAAAATACGGTACGTGTTCCGGGAACCACACCCTGAGATATATGTATGAAGCGTGGTATATTATTATTATTAACAATAATAAATATAACATGAACCACCCAGATATATTTGTATGAAGGGAAGCATATTATATTATTATTATTATCATCATCACCACCACCATAAATAAATTAACAATTTATTAACAAATTAATTAGAGCTCCAATAGTGTGTCAAAGAGCTATTTAACTCAAGTTGTCTTTCTTTGAGACTTCTGGATGTCTCGGTTTCCAGATTTCGTGTCTGAAACGAGAGGAGGAAGTATACGCATATCTTCCCTCAAGGGATAACTGGCCCAGGAGCCAAGACGCAGCCTGAGGCTATATAGGGCCAAGAGAACACCCATTGGCTCACTTCTGTCACCTGACAGCCAGGAGGACACCCATTGGCTCATTTCCGGCGCCCGGCAGCCAACCAGGCAGAAGCTGCACTACCACCACCGGCGCACTAGGGGGAGCTCTAGCAGATCCTGGGGTGAGGTTTTGGCTCCCTCTGGTGGCAATGAACAGTCAACACAAGAAAAACGGCTGCCGTTTTAACCAACCATCTGATTTCTTTTATTTTAAAAAGGCACAGCTAAGACACCCTTAATACAGAATTAATTTCTCTCAGTTCCTCTTAATATATAGGTCAAGTGATTAATAAACACATGAAGCAAACAAAGGTTTCTTTTTTCTTTTCTTTTCTTCCTTCCTTCCTTCTTTTTCTCCTCTCTTCCTCTAAAGGAATATATACAAACACGAAAATCTCTCTCTTTTTTGTCTTAAAATTTCTTTCGTTAAATGGGGTTGGGGATAAAGAGTCAAGCTAGCTTACAGAAAAAGAAGACAAAGTTGCAGTATCCTTTAAAAAAAAAAAGACAACAGGGAGAGTTCGAAACAAAAACATTAAAAAGTGAGGAGGGGGGGTTGAGAATTGTCGTATTTTTATCCCCCCTTACCACCCTTCTCTCCTTTCCCACAACTCAAACCTTTTTTGGGGGGGGGGGATGAGGAAGAAATAATGAAAAGGACATCAGCCGCTGGGATACTGGGAAGAACCTAGATTTGCAAGAATGTGGGTCACAGATAAGGAAGGGTGTGTGGGGGTTTTTTTTTTGGGGGGGGAACCGACACCACGTCAAAAGTCACCCTGAAGGAGGAATATGGGATGAATATATTTATATATTTATAGATATAGATATATATAAAAAAATTCCGATTCTGTGCTACCTTAAAAACGAGACACATGCAAAAATAAAAATTAAAAAGGACAAAAAGGTGCTCATTTGTCTAAAACTGCACCGGCGGGGAAGGGGATCTGAAGAACGTGTGCATCGCGAGAGAGAACGAAAGAAAAAGAAATCGCTTGTGGGAGCCGCTATGCGCAGAAACGGCGGGGGGAGTTAAGCAACGGGGAGTTGCAGCGTGGATTAAATCGGAACTGGAGAGGACTGGCGGATAATGGAGGTTTTCGACGGGTTACGGGGCGAGCGTGGGAAGGAACGTGAGGGCAGGCAAAAAATTCCTAGGTGCTTGTTGGCACGTACAAATTGCCACGCACAACAGGGCGGTGTTTGGGAATGCCGGGGGTTTTTTTGCCGGCAGCTTGATGGACAGGTTCCCTTCTGGGGGCGAGGCTGCGACCTGCTGGTGGGCGGGGCCAGAGGCGAAACTGGGCGGGGCAAACGGGCAGCGGGCGAGTTAAGACACCCACCCTCTCCACTGAGGCGAGTAGGACGTGTTAGCAAAGGGCACCTTCCAGCCAGGCCAAAGGACTCGGGAATTGTGCGGAACGGGGTCAGCAAAGGATCGTTTGTGGCGGAGGCTTCTGGGGGGCCGAATGAAGACGTCTCAGGGGCCGCAACCAGCCCCTGAAGGTACGTCCTTCCCAGGTTAACCAGAAGCGACACATGCTCAAGGTTTGCAGGAACATGAAAGCACGGTTCTCCGTTCCGCAAGCCACCTCCTCTATCGGTTTGGTGGTTCGGAAAACATCACTTGGGGCAAATGTTGGTATTTAGGAGCCAATTTTTCTGCTTGCTTTCTTACTAAAACCTTGAGGGCTGCAGCAGAAGAGGGGCTTAGAGACCAGAGCCTGATGTAACTTGCGGAGCAGCGCCAACGACCATCTCCACCCCACAAGCCACACCCTACAGGCCGGATTTCCTAACACTTAGGTAAAGGTGAAGGACCCCTGGACGGTTAAGTCCAGCCAAAGGCGACTACGGGGTTGTGGCGCTCATCTCGCTTTCAGGCCGAGGGAGCCGGCGTTTGTCCGCAGACAGCTTTCCGGGTCATATGGCCAGCAGGACTATACCGCTTGTGGCGCGTGACGGAAACCAGAGCGCACGGAAACACCGTTTACCTTCCCGCCGCAGCGGTACCTATTTATCTACTTGCACTGGTGTGGTTTTGAACTGTTAGGTTGGCAGGAGCTGGGACAGAGCAATGGGAGCTCACCACGTTATGGGGATTTGGACCATGACACTTAATGCAGGGCTCGCAAACCGTTTCGAGCCAGGGGGCGCGCGTGGATTTTTTGGGCACCAGTCCCGAAATGGCTGCGGCAAGGAGGGCAACATAGCACAAATTGGCTGCCCACAGAGCTGAGCCCGTAGAAGCACAAACTGGACAGGAAGAGCAGTTTTTCGCACACTACGAATTTCTGAGGGTGTTATTTACGGAGACCTTTCGCGGGTGCCATAAGCGCTCGTGATGGGACACACTGGCGCCCGTGGGGGCTGCACTAGTGACCCCTGGACTTGTTGTTTATTTAATTTGCCAAGCTGCAATCCTAACCCCTTACTTGGAAGCAAGCCCTACTGAGTATGATTTGCTTCCGAGTAGACCCAGTTAGGATTGCACCGTCGGTCACCTAAAACGGGGCAGTGGGTTTTTGAAACTTCCAAGAAGTCTCAAAATGACTAGCTGTGAAGAGGGAAATTTTGGAGGGGGGGTCCTTTTCGTTGTTGGACAACCAGGACTCGGAAACTTTCCCCCATCTACTGCAAAGCATTTAGCCACCCATGACGAATTCTACCTATGGCCGGATTTCCCCCCTGCTACCTGCCAGGACCGGTTGTTCTCCATTTTGTAAAACTCAAAAAAGCAGCCTCTCTCATAAAGCGGCTAGGGACGATCTCCCCTTCCATTCTGCACAAAGCCTCTGTTTGGACTTCTGCCACGCTAGGTGAGGAACAGGAAGTGGTTATGGGTGGCCCTGGAGCATATACAGAGTTCCCGGCAAGCCGCTGGCAGCTGGTGGTGGCAATTTTGTCGAGGGAAGCTAGCGTTCCGATGCAAGCATTCCCACACAGAAAAATCAAAATTAATCGGGGTGGTGTTCACCTGCAATTCATTGCAGTGACCAGGATTGTGCCTCTGGATAAAATTGCTCCGGCAACGGGGGGCTGGAATTCCAAAAAAAGGGGGGGACCCAAAAACGTTATTGCTGCAGAGGTGGGCGGGGCAGGCTAACTCCTCCCCCTCCCTGCCCCTGCCAAACAACACCAACGGGTCCACTGGGCGCTAGCCGGAGTGGATACCGCAACTTTTACTGAGCTTTCCCCTTTTGTGCCACCGCCGCCCCAGGACCCCACCCCCCCGCCGAAACCGGGTCTAATCCGACTTCTCCCCGTCGTCGTCCTGGTGGGCGTCCCCGTCGTGGCCGTTCTTGTCTTCCTTGGAGAGGTGGGCTTGCGAGCCGAGGGCGGAGAGGGACAGCAAGCCGGTGCTGGCACTGACGGCCGGGAGCGACGGGGGCTGCAGTCCCACAGGCAGCGGGGTCAACGGCAAGGCGAGCGCTTGGAGCTGGGAGAGCTGGTGAGCCTGGAGCTGCTGCTGTAGGGAAACGAGAAAACAGAGGAAGAGGGGAGGGGATAAAGGGATGGGTGAGTGGGGCTTGCAAAGAGAGAGCCGACTGCAAACCACGTCTGCAAGAAAACAAACCAATCACATTATCAGTTCTGTTCGCATGCGGCAAAATGGAATATTCCTACAGCAGAGGGAGCATGCTTCGTTTTTTTAAAAAAGCTCTGGGATGCGGAACCTGCAGCCTTCCAAATTTTGCCGGACTACAAAGTCCATCCTCCACAAGACCAGTTGCAGGTGATGGGAATTGTAGTACAACAACGCACAGAGCCCCCGTTCCTGGTTTGGGTGAAGCATCAGGGACGGCAAAGCTCTGGGATGCGGAACCTGCGGCCTTCCAAATTTTGCCGGACTACAAAGTCCATCCTCCACGAGCACCAGTTGCAGGTGATGGGAATTGTAGTACAGCAACGCCCAGAGCCCCCGTTCCTGGTTCGGGTGAAGCATCAGGGACGGCAAAGTTTTGACCCGCCAGCAAGAGGGAGCTGTCGGCAAAGTGGGGGAGAAAACCCGGAAGTTTGCCCAAAAGGGCGAGTAAATGGGAGCGCACCCCAACCAGACATCAAAAAGAGGACTGGCCGTGCATAGTAGTCGTGGCATGTGCATCAACTGATGTGGGGTGGAGAAGGGAAAACATTGGGGGGAGGGAGGGGGAGTTAACAGGTCAAATCCGTGTCCAGGGCAGCTGTCTACCAGCTCCATCTGGTACGCAGGCTGAGACCCTCCCTGCCCAGACTGTCTCGCCAGAGTGGTGCATGCTCTGGTTATCTCCCACTTGGACTACTGCCATGCGCTCTCCGTGGGGCTACCTTTGAAGGTGACCCGGAAACTACAACTAATCCAGAACGTGGCAGCCAGACTGGTGACTGGGAGTGGCCACCAGGACCACATAACACCAGTCCTGAGAGATCTGCATTGGCTCCCAGCACGTTTCCGAGCACAGTTCAAAGTGTTGGTGCTGACCTTTAAAGCCCTAAACGGCCCGGTAGACCTGAAGGAGCGTCTCCACCCCCAACGTTCTGCCCGGACACTGAGGTCCAGCACCGAGGGCCTTCTGGCGGTTCCCTCATTGCGAGAAGCCAAGTTACAGGGAACCAGGCAGAGGGCCTTCTTGGTGGTGGCGCCCGCCCTGTGGAACGCCCTCCCACCAGATGTCAAAGAGAACAACAACTACCAGACTTTTAGAAGACATCTGAAGGCAGCCCTGTTTAGGGAAGCTTTTAATGTTTGATGTATCACAGTATTTTAATATTTTTTTGGAAGCCGCCCAGAGTGGCTGGGGAAGCCCAGCCAGATGGGTGGGGTATAAATAATAAATTATTATTATTATTATTATTATTATTATTATTATTATTATTATTGGAGAATCTTGGGAAAGACCATAGCCAGCCAGAATCCCAAACAGCGGCAAACTACACTGCAACACTTTGCTGCAGGTCCTACACCTTAAAGTATCTTTGGTCTACGGGGAAAAGGCGAAGCATCTCTTTTAAGAAGGTCTTGTGGTCCCCAAGTACTTGTGTTCACAGGAGCCACTTTTAGAAACATGAGGGAGGGGGGCGATACTGCCCCAGAAAATACCCAAGATGCAATTTCCCCGATGAGCCAAGCGCCCGGTGGCCCGATATCCCCCACTTCAGAAGGGAGAGTCTTTGCTATCCTATGCCATTTTTCGGATTAAAAAGAAATCTAAACCCTATCCAGTTTGGGCCTTGGCGTTTTTCTCAGCAGCATGTGAAATACCGTATTTTTTGCTCTATAAGACTCCCTTTTTCCCTCCGAAAAAGTAAGGGGAAATGTGTGTGCGTCTTATGGAGCGAATGCAGGTTGCGCAGCTATCCCAGAAGCCAGAACAGCAAGAGGGATTGCTGATTTCGCTGCGCAGCGATCCCTCTTGCTGTTCTGGCTTCTGGGATTCAGAATATTTTTTTTCTTGTTTTCCTCCTCCAAAAACTAGGTGCGTCTTGTGGTCTGGTGCGTCTTATAGAGCGAAAAATACGGTGACTTTCAAAAAAAGCTCCACAACTTTGACCTGAAACCACCACCCCTGCAAAAAAGCGGTGGATCACTGCCAGTTTTTAATTCTGGGAGAGTTGGCCGTCCCTGGTACAACCAAATCAGTCATTTTTGATTAAAAACTACTCTGAAAAATTTTTATTCCAAAAAATGAAACCATCTGGTTGGAAATATTAAGATAATGTGCTACGAAGAATGAGTCTTTCTGTTAAAAAAAGATTTAAATCATGTCTTACTGACTACCCTGGTTTTTGTTAACAGCATTATTGGGTGGGGCAGACAAAACAGATCTTTCCCCTTTTGGGGGGCCGGTCTGGAGAGGACGTCTTTGATGGCAACTCGCAGGAGCCAAGGTGGGTATTTAAGGAAGATGGGAATGGGAGGGTGGGGGGAAAACGACAGGAGTGTACTAACAAACCTGAAATTTAGGGGCCACGGGAAACTGCGCATCCCAGGGCTCCTTGCTGATGTTGTCACGGGCCGCAAGAATGCCACAGGCAAGCAATCAAAAGTGGTGTCAGATCCCCAGTCCGTGCTGCGTTTACACTGGGCCGCTTGTTACGTCTCTCAGCCTAGCCAACAGGGGTGGGCTTCCCGGTAGCTCGCCACAAACCCCATCAAGCTTGACCACTAGGCATGCTTGCTGAGGCGGAAGGGAGTTCAACAACCACTGGAGGCGCCAGCGAGCCCTCTTAGCTCTGACCTACAGGGTTGCCGCAAGGATAAAATGGCTGGGAGCCATTCCCCGCGACCCAGAATAACAGCATGACAAGTAATGTATAGCTCAATTCACAAGAGGTTGTCCGTAGAGCTCCTGAACGAGTCACTGTTCTGCCTTGCCTTGCCTCCGCTAAGGGAGTGGATACATGCGGCACATCAGGTGCGGCCATAGCTGTCAACTTACAGATTTGAAAATAAGGGACCAGCAGCCAAAATAAGGGATTTTTAGAGCACAGGTATTTTCGACTTCTGAGCCCCTCTGAGCCAAAGGCAGAAAGCCCAGCCAGCAGCCAAACGAAGCCTCAAGCGGTGGTTCCCACAGCGCAGAAACCCGGCAAAGGGGATGCAGCAAGGGAAACCACCGTCACCTCTCCGCTGGGAAGCGCTGAGCAAAGGCGAGTCCCCAGGCAACGCGGCCGATTTGATCGGCACAAGGCATGCAAGCTCCACCCCCCAGTCGTTCTTAGACTCCTTATTGGGTGAGCAACGCAGCCAAGCAACCCAGTTGGAGCCTCCCTCCTCCCTGGCCGGCAGGGAGGGAGGGAGAGGAGGTGCTTCCTTTGAAACCCGGGAAATTTAAGGGACATCATCAATAAGGGACAGCAGCGGGACACGGCGCTGGGATAAGGGAGTTTCCCGCCAAATAAGGGACGGTTGACAGCTATGGGTGCAGCGAGAGCGAGTGAGACGGGCAAAGGGGCGACCCCCCTCGAGGGTGCCTGTCGTCTCCCTGCATGAGTCCCCGAATTCGGACTCTTTTCAGAGTTTGGCCCCAAGCGTGATGGAGTCGTTGGGACGGCTCCTTCAGAAGCTGAGCCAAATGGCGCTTGCTCGCCGGGAAAGTGAGGACCGTAGTCAACGAAGAGGACTCCCCAGAGCAGTGACTCATTCGGAAGGCGACGGATACTATTGAGGGCTTCAGATTACAACTCCCAGCCAGTATGAAACTGGGGGCGGATGGGAGCTGTACTCCAAAACCCCTGCGAGGCAAAGTTTGCTTTAAACAAGTAAACCTTTGCGGGTGTAAGTGTAGCGGATATTCACCCATATCCCCTCCAGGTTGGAGTTTACAACACAGGAATCCAGGTACAGTGGTACCTTGGTTGTCGAACTTAATCCGTTCTGGGAGTCCATTCGACTCCCGGGACCATTCAAAAACCGACGCGTGACTTCTGATTGGCTGCAGGAGCTTCCTGCAACCAATTGGAAGCCGCGCTGGACGTTCGGCTTCCGAAAAACGTCCGCAAACCGGAACACTCACTTCCGGGTTTGCGGCGTTCAGGAGCCGACCCGTTCGACAACCGAGGTACCACCATAATAATAACCAGTGCTTTTTTCTGATAAAAGTTTTTTTAGGGGTACTCTCATTTTGACTTGAGAAAACCGCCATTTTGTAGTTCAAATAGGGAACAATAAATAGAGTAAACAGGCAAAAGTACAAATATTCATGAAATGTTTAGGGGTATGCGTCCCCCAAGAAAAAAGCACTAATAATGATAATAAGCAATAAGTGATTTATTTGCACATTCTCTGCAAGATGCGAAAAGCACGATTCCTCCCCCCTTTTAATTATCGAAGTAAGCTCTCCCCAGTCCTAGCCCAACGCTAACCACTATGCTCTCCTCCCTCTCCGGGGAAGGAACGCCAATGCTCTTCCCTCCTACCCACCGCCCAGTTCCCGTACGGAACGCCACGGACCCGGATGATAGAGTTGAGTTCCGGCGCCGTCACTTGCTTGGCTCGTTCAATGGCTCCGAGGACCTGTTGTTGATGCTGGAGAAATAGAAAGCAAATAACAAAACCACACATATTCCACTGGTGGGGCAGCAAGGAGGTCCGGGAACAAGGGGGCAGCAAGGGATGTGGGGAGATCCAGAGACGGAACAGTTTCAAAGAGAGACTCAGCAGTGGTTGAGCCAAAATAAATGCCGGAGCGAGGGTGAGATTTGCCCGGGATTTCTCGAGCTCCTACACACCCAGCCGTGTTACAAGCAGAACGTCAGGTCTTCCCAAGACCTGGCTCAGAAGTAGACCGAGCCTTTGCACATCAGCAAGGAGCCCTGGGGTGTGCGGATTCCCATGGCGCCCAAATATCAGGCACCCCGAAATCTAACCATCCTATTGTGCACTTTGGAGAGGAAGGCCTAGGGTGTGGTTGTGAGCGTGCAAGGAGCCCTGGGAGGTATAGTTCCCAGGGCACCCTGTTTTCCCTGCTGAGTTCTCAGGTGCCCTGGAAAACTCAATATCCCAGGAGCACTGGTGTCCGGCACACTGTTATTCAGTGTGTTAGGTATGGGGCGAAGGACAGGAGGCTTTCACGTTGGCAGGAAGAGAAGGAATGGGGTTGATGCCCTGTCACACTAGGCCCTGTCACACGCCCAATGATGTCACCCAGAGTGTGCCAAGTCACCAAGCCGAGTGAAGTCTGCGCTCCTTAGGAAAGACGAAGCTGCTCTAGAAAGTGGTGGGAAACATCTTTGTTTTTTTCAGTGATGAAATCCAACCCTATTCTCCCTGGCACACACCCCCATTTGCAAAAAAAAAAAAAAAAAAGGGAGAGAGGAGTTACCTCTTGGGAAAGATAGGGCAACACTTGAGCACAGATCCCGTTTAACCTCTTGACAATTTCGGCCTGAAATGGAAGACAGAAAGAGTCAACGTGAAGACAGAAGGAGTCAACGTGAAGACAGAAAGGTTCAACACGAAGACAGAAGGAACGTCAATTGAAAAGATGCCAACTCAAGTCTTTCAAACACCGTGGTGGCAGTGGTGCGGGCCAGGGCTGATGTGAGGTGAAGCCCCAAACATCTGGAAAACACCAGAAATGTACACTAGCCACTTTTGTGACTTAATCTCACCTCACCTATGAACTCACAAGCCTTAGCCCTGGAATACAGGGATTGTAGACACTGGATTATCTTACAGGGTTATCGTAAACATTTGATGTTATAGAGGATTTGATATCAAAAATATGGGATGTGGTATATACGGTGAAACTAACGAGCGTCATTAAGTCAGGGAAGGAAGACCACTTAATGTTTTTATTGGAAAACTGAATGCTTTCACAATCCCAGTATATTTTAAGAGAAAAGCGTGCCCAAACTGTGCATTTCAGGAGGGAAAGGGTATGCAAAAATGAGTATTTTGAGGACAAAATGCATACAAATATGCATTTGTTTCTGGGGGAGAGAGCATTTGTTGTTATTTAGTCGTTCTGTCGTGTCCGACTCTTCGTGACCCCCTGGACCAGAGCACGCCAGGCCCTCCTGTCTTCCACCGCTTCCCGCAATTTGGTCAAACTCAGGCTGGTAGCTTTGAGAACACTGTCCCACCATCTCGTCCTCTGTCGTCCCCTTCTCCTTGTACCCTCCATCTTTCCCAACATCAGGGTCTTTTCCAGGGAGTCTTCTCTTCTCATGAGGTGGCCAAAGTATTGGAGCCTCAGCTTCAGGATCTGTCCTTCCAGTGAGCACAGGACTGATTTCCTTCAGAATGGAGAGGTTTGATCTTCTTGCAGTCCATGGGACTCTCAAGAGTCTCCTCCAGCACCAGAATTCAAAAGCATCCATTCTTTGGTGATCAGCCTTCTTTATGGTCCAGCTCTCACTTCCATACACCACTACCGGGAAAACCATAGCTTTTACTATATGGACCTTTGTTGGCAAGGTGATGTCTCTGCTTTTTAAGATGCTGTCTAGGTTTGTTATTGCTTTTCTCCCAAGAAGCAGGCATCTTTTAATTTCGTGGCTGCTGTCACCATCTGCCGTGATCATGGAGCCCAAGAAAGTAAAATCTCTCACTGCCTCCATTTCTTCCCCTTCTATTCGCCAGGAGGTGATGGGACCAGTGGCCATGTTCTTCGTTTTTTTGATGTTGAGCTTCAGACCATATTTTGCGCTCTCCTCTTTCACCCTCATTAAAAGGTTCTTTAATTCCTCCTCACTTTCTGCCATTAAAAATGCTAATTTTTATTTTTTAAAAAAGAAACCGCAGCTCAATGTAGACCTGAGCAGGCTCCTAAGTCAAAAACGGACCTGCTCCATTTTTCTAGGGAGACAACAGAGGGGCTGCTTCAGCTAACAGACACTGAGGTCTGGGAACAGGCTGAGTTAAGGGTAAACCGCAATGAGGACTAGAAAGCTGCGTCTTACCTGTTTGTGCATTTCAATATTGAGCCCATAGGACATCTCGTAGTACTGGAAGGGGCAGAGGAGATGGAGAGGAAGAGTTAGGATTTGAGGAAGGAAAAAAGCAACAGCGAAATAGGGGAAGAATCACCTTAGCCTTCTCCTGATCCTTCGGCTATTTCAGATACACCAACCCTGTAGCTGGAAGCTCTACTTTGCTACCGCAATGAGACATCCGTGAGGAAGAGTTTGCACGGATCAAGACTCAAGGCTCATCCTGTATATACAGTGGTACCTCGGGTTACATACGCTTCAGGTTACAGACTCCGCTAACCCAGAAATAGAGCTTCAGGTCAAGAATTTTGCTTCAGGGTGAGAACAGAAATCGTGCTCCAGCGGCAGCAGGAACCCCCATTAGCTAAAGTGGTGCTTCAGGTTAAGAACAGTTTCAGGTTAAGTATGGACCTCCAGAACGAATTAAGTACTTAGCCTGAGGTACCACTGTAATCTAGATAACAACATGGCAGACCTTTGTTTGGTTTTTAACTAGGCTAACGGTAGCAAATTACAGCAGCAGCGAACGATAAATTCATTCGGCCGAAAGAGACTTGTTCCGCTGGCAAAATCTTTCGTGCCTGCCGGGCGCCGTTAAGAATTGTGGAGTTAGAAGGGGACACCCCCCCCCCGAAGATCATCTAGCCCATGGGTAGGCAAACTAAGGCCCGGGGGCCGGATCCGGCCCAAACGCCTTCTAAATCCAGCCCACAGACGGTCCGGAAATCAGCGTGTTTTTCCACGAGTAGAATGTGCCCTTTGATTTAAAATGCACCTCTGGATTATTTGTGGGGCCTGCCTGGTGTTTTTACATGAGTAGAATGTGTGCTTTTATTTAAAATGCATCTCTGGGTTATTTGTGGGGCATAGGAATTCGTTCATTTCCCCCCCCCCAAAATATAGTCCAGCCCCCCACAAGGTCTGAAGGACGGCGGACCGGCCCTCGGCTGAAAAAGTTTGCTGACCCCTGATATTCTAGCCCAAACCCTTGCGATGCAGGAGTCATAGCCGAAGACAGCCAACCTCTGCTTACAAAACTCAAAGGGGTGTGAGTTCAGCACACCTCTCGAGGAAGCCTGTTCCACTGGTGATTGGCACCAGTTAGCTCTCCCTAACGTTTCCTTGCAATCCCCCTCTCTTGCAATTTGAACCCGTAGGTTCGGGGCCCTGCCCTTTGGAGATGCAGAAAACAATCTCATTCCCCTCTTCCCTTCAGATATTTGAAGCTGGGCTCTCTTATCACCTCTCAGTCTCTCCTTTCCCAGGCTAAACATACCCAGCTGCTTCAACCATTCCTCATCAGGCTCGGCTCCCAGACTCAACCTGCCGGCTTGTCAATATCCATCTTATAGGTAAAGGTAAAGGGACCCCTGACCGTTAGGTCCAGTCGTGGCCGACTCTGGGGTTGCGGCGCTCATCTCGCTTTACTGGCCGAGGGAGCCGGCGTACAGCTTCCGGGTCATGTGGCCAGCAGGACGAAGCCGCTTCTGGCGAACCAGAGCAGCGCACGGAAACAACATTTACCTTCCCGCTGGAGCGGTACCTATTTATCTACTTGCACTTTGACGTGCTTTTGAACTGCTAGGTGGGCAGGAGCAGGGACCGAGCAACGGGAGCTCACCCCGTCATTGCGGGGATTCGAACCGCCGACCTTTGGATCGGCAAGTCCTAGGCTCTGTGGTTTAACCCACAGCACCACCCGTGTCCTGATCCATCTTATACTGGACAGCTTTTAACTTCTTTGTGGTTCTATGACGGCGCTTGTATATCTCTCTTGCCACCCCTCACCACCACCACACATTTGCTCCAGATGATTCTCTGGAATAGTTTTTCCCCAGGGGGCACATAGAGGGCATCCAGACTTCCCACTGTGCAAGTGGATTTGCCGGTCGAGCTTTTAATGATACAATCACATTTTATTTTTTGGTGGGGAGGGTGTTCTTGGAAACCACATTGCGAGGGCAGCCGTCCTCTTAAAGGAGGCGAATGGGGAAAAATCCCAAGCGAATCCAATCCCACCTTCATGAGGTCTAGGAGCTTTTTCAAAAAGGCAAAAACGCAGATTCCTTTTTTGCGGCTTCTATGTGGCCACTGCACAGAAACCTGCCGCACGTGGAATCAGTTGGTGGTTTGGCTTTTCTCCCTATTCCTTTCTTCGTTCTCGCCACCTCAACCCCCTTTCTATAGCTGATAGTTTCCTGGGAGATGCGGATAATTCATCTCCCTCTTATCTCGTCGTTCCAGGGGAAGCGCCGACGCGCGGCTGGAGCTCTGGAAATCTTTTTCAGCCGCCCTTAATGACACCTTGGCGGAGGGAAACAAAAAGCCATCGAACTGGAATCACAAACAAACGGCCAGGAACCTTAAGACTGCTGGGCCCACCCTAGCCCATAATATTCCCCATCTGCTCAGCCTAAATCACACTAATTGAAAGCTCTAAACGGCCTCGGTCCTGTATACCTGAAGGAGCGTCTCCACGCCCATCGTTCAGCCTGGACACTGAGGTCCAACTCCGAGGGCCTTCTGGCGGTTCCCTCCCTGCGAGAAGCCAAGTTACAGGGAACCAGGCAGAGGGCCTTCTCGGTGGTGGCGCCCGCCCTGTGGCACGCCCTCCCATCAGATGCCAAGGAAATAAGCAGCTATCTTCTCTTTAAAAGACATCTGAAGGCAGCCCTGTTCAGGGAAGTTTTTAATATTTAACGCTGTATTGTTTTTAATACTTGATTGGGAGCCGCCCAGAGTGGCTGGGGAAACTCAGCCAGATGGGCGGGGTATAAATAATAAATTATTATTATTATTTCAATAACCGTTTCGCAAACCAAAGCGCCAATTCGGGGCGCTGAGCGAAAATTCCGCCTCGAGAGGTCCCACCAAACATAGCCTCGCATGCTCTCTTTAAGTTTCTGGTCCTTAAGACTAGAAATCCAATGTTTATATCTCTCCTACCTGCCAAATTTGACCCTGCTTCCCTTGATTGTGATTTTATGTAAACTGTGTGGCTTTTATTGTTAGCCGCTCTGAGCCTGGCTATGGCTGGGGAGGGCGGGATATAAATAATAATAGTAATAATAATAATTTATTTATCATTACTACGACTAGTACCGTGGTACCTCGGGTTAAGTACTTAATTCGTTCTGGAGGTCCGTTCTTAACCAGAAACTGTTCTTAGCCTGAAGCACCACTTTAGCTAATGGGGCCTCCTGCTGTCGCTGCACCGCCGGAGCACGATTTATGTTCTCATCCTGAAGCAAAGTTCTTAACCTGAAGCACTATTTCTGGGTTAGCCGAGTCTGTAACCTGAAGCGTATGTAACCCGAGGTACCACTGTATTATTGTTATTTGATAGCCAATTTGTCCTTGGGGGGGGGGGGTTTGGCGGATAACGACACACTTTAACCTTTCATTTTCAGTAACACTCTTCCAATGAACAACAAACCAATCCAAATTACATTAATAACAATATACCAATTATATATTCAAATTATAAAAATTTTCTTGGGACTTCCCATGTTCCAGATGTCCAAGAGATAATCCTCCTCATTCACCTCTCTGCATTTTGGGTATTTTTCAAATTCAAAACTAATTATTATCCATCCTTTTAATAACCTGCTCATATTGAGACCAAATCCCCGCCTCAGGAAAAGGGGAATCACAGGTCCAGGAACTCTGCTTCGCGGCCCAAGCGCTTTGCCTGACCAGAAATGTTATGGGACCACAGAATCGTAGAATTGGAAGGGACCCCAGGAGGTCATCCAGCCCAACCCCCTTGCAAGGCAGGAATCTTTGGCCCAATGTGGGGCTAGAACCCACAGCCCAGAGATTAACAAGTCTACTAGAATTCTGATCGTTTAGAGGTCCCGGGCCCCAAGGAAGTCAGACTATCCTCCATCAGGGCCAGGGCCTTCTCAGTGATGGCTCCGACCTGGTGGAATGCTCTGTCCCATGAGACTAGGGCCCTGCAGGATTTAACCTCCTTCCGCAGGGCCTGTAAGACAGAGCTATTCCGCCTGGCCTTTAATTTGAATTTAGCCTGATATTTTATTTCCCTTCCCCTCCCCTTTTATGAAGATCACCCGCATTGGGATCCCACAGCTAATTCTCCCCTGGTCTCCTCGCTGGCCCAAGTAGGACCAATTCAGCCAGCTAGCCCTGGGGATTATCTAATGCTTATTAGATGGATTTCCCCTAAATTGATTTCTGAACTTTGGATTTTATTGTTATTCAGGGCGGCTAATACCAGTCAAATTACAATAAAAAATAAATAAAAAAACACACCCAATTTAAAATACAGGTTAAAATATACCGTATTTTTCGCTCTATAAGATGCACCAGACCACAAGACGCACCTAGTTTTTAGAGGAGGAAAACAAGAAAAAAAATATTCTGAATCTCAGAAGCCAGAACAGCAAGAGGGATCGCTGCGCAGCGAAAGCAGCAATCCCTCTCGCTGTTCTGGCTTCTGGGATAGCTGGGCAGCCTGCACTCGCTCCATAAAATGCACACACATTTCCCCTTACTTTTTAGGAGGGAAAAAGTGAGTCTCATAGAGCAAAAAATACGGTAATTTAAAATGCAGCCTCATTTTAATAGTAGCCCATAGATCAAAACCATAAGGGTCAGACTGAGTCCAAACCAAAGGCTAGGTGGAACAGCTCTGTCTTGCAGGCCCTGCGGAAAGATGTCAAGTCCCGCAGGGCCCTGGTCTCTTGGGACAGAGTCTTCCACCAAGTCGGGGCCAGCGACGAAAAGGCCCTGGGCCTAGTTGAGACCAATCTAACCACCTTGCGACTTGGGATCTCCAAAGTGTCGTCATCCGTGGCACATGGCTCCTGCTTGGCACTGCGGAAGCCCCACAACTCGACCCCAAAAGGCATCTCTGTGGGGGGAGCTGGTTCTGTATGAAGCCCCAGCCAGCTTTGACAATACAATGGGACCTGTATTTTTCTGAGCTTTCCAACGCAAGAAGGAGTTAAAGGCTCTTCAGCCTCGGCTAGTTTGAAAACGGTGTCCCCCCGCCGGGGCCTTGATCTTGTGTCCGTCCCCGCAACCCCCCTTGCGGCTTTGCCATCTCCCGCCCCAGCAAGCGCCCGGCTGCGAGTGCGAAACTTACCATCACGTAGTGACGCTGCATCTCCGACTTTTCACTGGCGAGCTTGTCGCATTCCAGCTTCAGGCTGCCGGTTGGGTTGGGGGGGAAACGAGCGCAAAGGAGGAACGAGAGGGGGGAGAGAAAGAGAGATAATAATAATAATAATAATTTATTATTTATACCCCGCCTATCTGGCTGGGCTTCCCCAGCCACTCTGGGAGGCTTCCAACAAAACACTAAAATACAATATCCTATTAAACATTAAAACCTTCACTAAACATCATTGAAAAAGGGACGCGGGTGGCGCTGTGGGTTAAACCACAGAGCCTAGGACTTGCCGATCAGAAGGTCGGTGGTTCGAATCCCCGCCACGGGGTGAGCTCCCGTTCCTCAGTCCCTGCTCCTGCCCACCTGGCAGTTCAAAAGCACGTCAAAGTGCAAGTAGATAAATAGGTACCACTCCGGCGGGAAGGTACACGGCGTTTCCGTGCGCTGCTCTGGTTCGCCAGAAGCGGCTTAGTGATGCTGGCCACATGAGCCGGAAGCTGTACGCTGGCTCCCTTGGCCAATAAAGTGAGATGAGCGCCGCAACCCCAGAGTCGGCCACGACTAGACCTAACGGTCAGGGGTCCCTTTACCTTTAAACATCATTGCTAAGAGGAAGAACGACACCACACCTTTTACATCTAAGAATGGACATCCTATAAAATATCACCTTGACCCGCCTTCCGGAATCCCTGCTCTCAGGTCGTTTTCCCCTGCCTGGTTTTTAGATACCGGTGCTGCTCTGAGCTCCCAAATCACGCTGTTGATATAGCAATCGAGGGCCGCCTGGAGGGGAGACTTTTCCACCCTGAGGGCCGGATTGCATCCTGGGCAACCTTCCAGGGGCCGCCTGCCAATAGCAGACGGGGCCAGAAGCCAAAATGTGTGGGGCAATGAGTAACCAGAAGTTTTTCTGTTAGGATTTACAGTTACCAATATACCAAAGGAGCAGAAAAGACTTTTTATGTATAGAACTCTTGGGAGAAAAGCAATGACAAACCTAGACAGCATCTTAAAAAGTAGAGACATCACCTTGCCGACAAAGGTCCGTATAGTTAAAGCTATGGTTTTCCCAGTAGTGATGTATGGAAGTGAGAGCTGGACCATAAAGAAGGCTGATCGCCCAAGAATGGATGCTTTTGAATTCTGGTGCTGGAGGAGACTCTTGAGAGTCCCATGGACTGCAAGAAGATCAAATCTCTCCATTCAGAAGGAAATCAGCCCTGAGTGCTCACTGGAAGGACAGATCCTGAAGCTGAGGCTCCAAGACTTTGGCCACCTCATGAGAAGAGAAGACTCCCTGGAAAAGACCCTGAAGTTGGGAAAGATGGAGGGCACAAGGAGAAGGGGACGACAGAGGACGAGATGGTGGGGCAGTGTTCTCGAAGCTACCAGCATGAGTTTGACCAAACTGCGGGAGGCAGTGGAAGACAGGAGGGCCTGGCGTGCTCTGGTCCAGGGGGTCACGAAGAGGCGGACACGACTAAACAACAACAAAATGTATAGAACAACAGCAGCCCGGATGCTACTAGCCCCGAGATGAAAAGAAAATAAGAGAAAAATGGCAAACTAAGCTGATGTACTATGCCGAGATGTCAAAACTGACGGTAAAACTCAGAAACCAGGAAATGTAAAGAAAAAGAGGGTACCTTTTATCATATGTGGTAGACTTGCCCCAAGGTGAAAGACTTCAGGGAGAAGATTTATAACAAATTGAAGAAAAAGTTGAAATATACATTTATTAAGAAAGCAGAGGCCTTTCTTCTTGGAATAACAGGTTTGGAATTGCCCAAGAAAGATGTTAGATTGTTTTTGAATGCCACAACTGCAGCTAGAATTTTGTTAGCTAAGAATTGGAAAACACAAAAAGTCCCAACAGTGGACGAATGGCAGATGAAGATGATGGACTTTTCGGAGCTATCCGACCTGACTGGAAGAATCCGCGACCAGAAGGAGGAGGAGCACCAAGAAGGATGGAAGAAATTCAAAGACTATTTATCCAAATATGCTAAGATAAATTAAATAGAAACACTTGCAAAATAATAGATAGGCTTAGGATTTAAAATGCGATGTTAGAGAATAAAATGTTTAACGTTAACAGGAAAAGGAAGAAAGATTGTTACTTTTATGAGAAAATTGGTTTGGGAAAACTGTTACAATGATATACAATGAAACTCAGCCAGGAGGATTTGAGGAAGTCATTTAACAATGTTACTAAGATTGGATTATGCACAGTTAAGATCTATGTTTGTTTGTTTAAAATATTTGGAAAATCAATAAAAAAATTTTTGGGGGAAAGAAAACCCAGAAACCAAGAGGATAAAAAACACAAGGGGGAAAATTATAAGTTATTTAGGAGGCCATTTTAAGCTGATGGAGACGAGAGCAGGGTTTTGATTTCACTTGTAGTGCGGGAATTATTATGGAGAATACGGTTTGGCACAAAAATGGGATGAGTATGGATGGATATGCTGTTATAGATCTTTATAGGACCCTCCTACCTACGGGACCGCCTCTCCCGGTATGCCCCACGGAGAGCCTCAAGGTCCATAAATAGCAACACCCTAGAGGTCCCGGGCCCTAAGGAAGTTAGATTAGCTTCAACCAGAGCCAGGGCCTTTTCAACACTGGCCCCGGCCTAGTGGAACGCTCTGCCTCATGAGACCAGGGCCCTGCAGGATCTGATTTCTTTCCGCAGGGCCTGTAAGACAGAGTTGTTCCGCCTGGCCTTTGGCTTGGAGCCAATTTGATTCCCTCCCCCTCTTTCTTTTTTTCTTTTTTCCTCCTGCGATGAGGCTGCATTTTAATATTTTAATGTTGTATTTTAATTTTGTTTTTAAGTTGTATTCATTCAATTTGTTTTTATCATTGCTTGTTAGCCGCCCTGAGCCTGGCCTTGCCTGGGGAGGGCGGGGTATAAATAAAAATTATTATTATTATTAAAATGAGACTCCAATTTTTTTTGGGGGGGTAGTCCCGAGATTCGGAGAATCTCTTTATATAGATATGTGTTTTCTTTTCGTTTTGTTTGTTTATCTGTGCTTTGCCTTTGTAAAATCAATGAAAGAGATTCCAAAATAAATAAATAAATCGGTTTTAACCATCGCAGGCTGGTTCCTACACGGACATCTCAATCTATCCTCCATCGAGGGATGCAAGCAGAATAGGTAGGACACAGTCTAGGTTGGGGGTGTGGCTTAGGAAGAGGGGCGTGGCCTGGGAGGATTGCAGGGGGCCTGATCGTGGGGTCCAGAGGGCCACATTTACTTCTCGGGACTGAGGCTCCTCATCTCTCCCGTGATTTATTTATTTTTTTCGGAAAAAGCTGACGTAACCATTAATAAGAACTTGGCGTTTTCCGCGAAGGGAACCAAAAAGGAACTTGCCTGTGATACTGGGCTTGCAGCAGCTGAAACTCATCCTTAATCCGGTCACAGGAATCTGACGTTGTGAACTTCAGTTGCTGAGGCAAGTGCGAAGAACCCTGGAATATAACCATTACTTTAACCATTTGACAACGGCAGAGATGGGTCATAGGCAAGCTTTGAAAAGGACCTCCCCCTCTTCCTTACTTAACCTGAGGAACGAAAACGGGGGAAATAACCGGGCACCGAATTCTCTCCCTGTCCCCAGGCAGGTTTCCGTAAAACTACTTGCCCAGCCATCACACAAGGGGAGGTGGATATAGTGCTGCTGGGAATGCGTGACGTCACTGGCACAGACCAGTAGGTGCTGATTCCAGATTTGGAACTCCAAATCGGTGGAGGTCGTTTCCACCCCATCAAATTTGATGGTGTCTGAGTACTGTGAACAGTGGCAGTAGTGAATATATGCTACGTACTGGTAAAAATCTTTCGATTCCTCCACAGCAAAGAGGCCACACTATACATATAATGCATTGTATAATGCACTGCTTGCAAGAGCCAGGATGTTGTAGCAGCGAGCGTTCCAGACTATTCCCTGGGAAACCAGGTTTGAATCCCCACTCAGGTGGTGACCTCAGACCCTCAGCCTAACCTACCTGACAGGGTTGTTGTGAGGATAAAATGAAAAGAAACATGCAGGACACCTAGAACTCCTTGGACGAAAGTTGGGATATAAATGCAACTACTATGTGGGTGGCACTGTGGTCTAAACCACAGAGCCTAGGGCTTGCCGATCGGAAGGTCGGCGGTTCGAATCCCCGCAATGACGGGGTGAGCTCCCGTTGCTCAGTCCCTGTTCCTGCCAACGTAGCAGTTCGAAACCACGTCAAAGTGCAAGTAGATAAATAGGTACCGCTCCGGCGGGAAGGTAAACGGCGTTTCCGTGCGCTGCTCTGGTTCGCCAGAAGCGGCTTAGTCCTGCTGGCCACATGACCCGGAAGCTGTATGCCGGCTCCCTCGGCCAGTAAAGCGAGATGAGCGCCGCAACCTCAGAGTCAGCCACGACTGGACCCAATGGTCTGGGGTCCTTTTAGGTTTTTATGATATCCAAAGACATGATTGTGCAATCCCAAGAAGCTGGCTGGTCACTGCAGGAGCTGCTTCCGGAAGGAGGGGGGGCTGGATGTAGCGGGGGGGGAGGTGTCCTTCACACACAGCAGGAGATTGTGTGTCCAAAACCACTCCCCCCATATTTTACTTCATTTTGAAAAAGCGTTCACACGGAAATCTAGTTCATCAGGATGAGGACTGCAGCCTGGCTTGCTAGCTTTCTACAGGAGGGGAGCCCAGTTTTATTTTGTCAGAATGTTTAGGGGACCCAAACCTGCTGTGCTTAGATAAGGGGTGTGTGGAGCCTTGTATCACATCTCTGTGCAATCTCGATCCAATCTGCTGCCGTTCAAGGCTCCACCCCAGCACCTTTAGATCCAGATATTTTGGAAATTTTAATTGCATTTGTCTCCCTTTTTCTTCTCAAAGGAGCTCAAGATGGCAAACGGGTTTCTCTCCCCTGTCCTCATTTAATCCCAAGTAACAGTGCTAAGAGAGGGACGCAGGTGGCGCTTTGGGTTAAACCACAGAGCCTAGGACTTGCCGATCAGAACGTCGGCGGTTCGAATCCCCACAACGACGGGGTGAGCTCCCGTTGCTCGGTCCCTGCTCCTGCCAACATAGCAGTTCGAAACCACGTCAAAGTGCAAGTAGATAAATAGGTACCGCTCCGGCGGGAAGGTAAACGGCGTTTCCGTGCGCTGCTCTGGTTCACCAGAAGCGGCTTAGTCCTGCTGGCCACATGACCCGGAAGCTGTACGCCGGCTCCCTCGGCCAATAAAGCGAGATGAGCACTGCAACCCCAGAGTCGGCCACGACTGGACCTAATGGCCAGGGGTCCCCTTTACCTTTACCTTAACAGTGCTGAGAAGGAGCGACCGGCCAACATGGTCACTGAGAGAAAGAGTGCTTCCTGGCCTAGTGGGAGAATTCGAACCCTGGTCCTGGTCCCAGCCTGATGCTCTAACCACAACTTCACAAATAACCACTATATAACTATTTCACCGCCCTTCATTCAGTCTCGGGATAAACTCACAGCTTTGTTTGTTTGTTAGAAGACAAAACAAAACCCTGTTTTTAAAATTAGTTAATGTTGCAAATCGCCTTGAGGAAATGAGTACATCAAGGGCGATAATGACGATGATAATAATATTAACTTATTTGCTATGCAACCCTTCACCCTAAGGTCTGTGTGTGTGTGTGTGTGTGTGTGTGTGTGTGTGTGTAACAGCACTAAAAACAACCCACTCACCCGATCACTCTCTACCCCTCCTTCGAGGGGACCCTCCCTCATTTCTCAAGGCACTCCAATGGGTCACAACCCCCACAACTGCACCCCAACGAACCCGCCCCCCAGCTGCTCCACTTCCTGGGCCAAAAGCCAGCCTGGAAACTTTCTCTCCCCTGTCGCCACCCCCCCCAGCCCTGGACACGTGCAGGAGAAAGGCGACAGCCGCTCCCCTTTCTCACATCCGGCCTGGGGAGTTTCCCTTCAGCACCCCAACCTCCTCCTTCCCTCCCTCTTCCCCCCGCTTTGCACCCTAATCTTCTCCCTGTTCTCCTTGACATCCAAACCCCTCCCTGGCACCCCAAACCCCCAAATTTCCTCTCTGGGTGCCCCAACCTCTGCCTACCTCCTTGCTCTCTTTACAACCGGTTGCCCTTCCGCCTGGCGCCCCGATCCTCCCTTCTGGGCACCCCAATCCTTCCCCCTTTCCTTAGCACCCCAAACCCGTCCCTCCTTCTCTGGGTACCCCGATCCTGTACGCCGACACCTCAAACTCCCCAAATTTCCTTCCCTGGCACCCTAATCTCCTCCCTTGATTCCCCCTTTGCACCCACCCCTTTCCGACACCCCAATCGTGGCCCCCCTCTTTCCCATAGCACCCTACTCCTCTCCTCTCCCGGCACCCCTCACCCCCCTCCGTCCTTCTCCGAGAACCCCAACCCTCTCCTCCCTTGGACCCCAACACCCCCCTCTGGGTACCCCAATCCTTCCCCTTTCCTTAGCACCCCAAACCCGTCCTTCCTTCTGTGGGCACCCCGATCCTCTACCCCGACACCTCAAACTCCCCAAATTTCCTTCCCCGGCAACCCAACCCCCTCCTAATCTCCTCTCCTCCCTCGACCCCTCCTCAGCACCCAACCCCTCCCCCCTGGCACCCCGCCCTTTCCCTCCCCCCCTCCCGGACGGGCACCCCAATCCCTCGCGCCCCCGCCCTCTTTGCACCCAACTCCCCTCCCCCTCGCTTCTCTCCCCCCCCCCTCACCGAGTGCCGGCTTTGAGGAAACATCATGTCAGGCCCCGATCCGAAGCGCAGGGCTGCGGCGGCGGATGCGGAGCGCGCTTCCTCCCGCTTGCGCCAAAGGCGTCCGCAAAACAGGCCCGGAGAGCGCGCGTTCGCTTTCCTTTCCCCTTGGCTTTTCTGGGCTGATCCGGAGTCTCCTTCCTCCGCAAGCGGCAGCTCCGGAGGGGGAAAGAAGAAGGGGAGGGAAAAGAGAAGAAAAAGACCCCCAAAACCTCGCGGGGCGCACGGCCTCCTTGCTTTTTGCGCCCGGGAAGCAGGGCCCCGGTGATGCGTCCTTGGCGAGGTTTGGAGAGCTTGGGCGCAGACGCACACGCGCGCCCCTCTCTCTCTCTCTGCGCTCCTTTCCACTCCCGATCTCGCTCCTCCTCTGGCTCCGGGTCTCCCCGGCTCCGGATGCGACCCTCCCCGCGGACTCCGGCCTGGCCCCAGCCGAAAAGGAGACGGGCACCCGTGCGCGCCGCTCCGCCTTCCCCCAGCTATTGTTTAATGGCGGCTGCGGAGGCGCCTCTCCTCTCCTGCGGCTGAGCGCCAGCACCACCTGCCGTCGGGACGCGGCAGCTCCGGGGGAAGGCGCGCACACGCCACCCACAGCAACACCCCCCCCCCCCAAAAAACCCCCCATCACCCCGCCAGCCATGGATGGATGTGCGGGGATAGGGCGCTAGGAGGAGAGGGTCGGGGTGCTAAGGGGAAGAAAAGCTTGGAGAGGCAGCGACTATATTCTGTTGTTGTGTTGTTGTTTTTTTATATTATTATTATTATTATTATTATTAATTACCATCACTTTTAACTATCTGCTTTTCTCCCCCTCTTCTTTAAGTCTTATCTGCCTTATTTTATCCCCATGTTTGTATCTTATGCAAGTCTGTGGCGGTAATAAAGTTTGCAATAATAATAATAATAATTTATGTGAGTTATAACAGCTTTTAACTATTTGCTTTTCTCCCCCTCTTCTTTAAGTCTTATGTCCCTTATTTTATCCCCATGTTTGTATCTTATGCTAGTTTGTGACTATAATAAAGTTTGCAACAACAACAATTTTCCATGAGTTATAACCACTTTTCACTATTTGCTTTTCTCCCCCTCTTCTTTAAGTCTTATGTGCCTTATT
>JAXCMG010000040.1:4582811-4631169 GCA_034642415.1 Podarcis siculus
TCTTCTTCTTCTTCTTCTTCTTCTTCTTCTTCTTCTTCTTCTTCTTCCTCTTCCTCTTCCTCTTCCTCTTCCTCTTCCTCTTAATTAATTAAATTTGTATACTGCCCTACTTTGTGACCGGACACTGGATTCCTAATGGTTTCTGCGGTCACTTGGTTGAAAGGTGCAAAGAGACTTTTCCATCTGTTTTGTGAACTATTTAAGAGACTCAAGGTCCTGGTGGTTCTGCGCTGAATTCATATGGTCTTACATGTTACGGACTGATGAGCGACCGGATTCAGATGCACAAATATAGGATGGGGGATTCCTGGCTTACTAGCAGTACATGTGGAAAGGATCTAGGGGTCTTGGTGGACCTAAACTGAACATGAGCCAACAGTTTACAAAGACTGGTCACCAGCCATCTCTGACTGCAGGCAGTATGGGAAGCCATATCCTAATCTCAATGATGGGAAGGTCTGTGCCGGAAGATCCGACAAGCCAGAGCCTGTTTTCACGGTGAGTCAGCAGAAGCTGCAAGTGACAGGATCAGAAGTGGGAGAGCTTCCTCGTTATGGATCCCACCCTTCTGAGGGATCCTTCTCCTGTCCAGCAAAACAGACATGGGCAGATGCCCGTCTACTTATACCTGGCCTCAAGGGCGTAGGAAGGGGTGTGGGGCCTGCCCTGGGTGTCATCCCTGAGGGGTGACAAAATGGCACACCACGGGGCGGCACTTACTGCTTTAGAAGATTCCTCTGGCTCTTCCTTCCAGAGCCCCGCAGACCTTCCACTGAAACCTGCATTTTGGGACAAGGTCAGGTTGAGCCACTTGAGGTTGAGGGATGTGGGACGTCGTCCTCTCAGCCAATAGGGAAGCACTTTATCCCATTTCTAAAAGGATCCTCTCTGCATTTCATCAGCCCCGCCCCCAAAGACCATTCTAATCTCTAGGATTCCTAGATGCAGATCCAAAACATTTTGGTACCCACAACATCTCACAAATAACCATTTCACAAAACTCCCCTAGGCTGTGGGTTGTTGTGATGTATTGTAGGAATGGAGGAGACATTTAATATTCAGCCTGGATTGAAAGTTGAACCTCCCTCGTCCACACTTTCTGAAACAAGGTTCACACCAAAAACAGTCTTCCTCCAAAATTAACATTTCTCCAGATTTTGTGTGCATGTAATAGTTTTGATAGTTTTAATGTAATAGTGCATGTAATAGGGATGCAGGTGGCGCTGTGGGTTAAACCACAGAGCCTAGGACTTGCCGATCAGAAGGTCGGCGGTTCGAATCCCCGCGACGGGGTGAGCTCCTGTTGCTCGGTCCCTGCTCCTGCCAACCTAGCAGTTTGAAAGCACGTCAAAGTGCAAGTAGATAAATAGGTACCGCTCCGGCGGGAAGGTAAATGGCATTTCCATGCGCTGCTCTGGTTCGCCAGAAGCAGCTTAGTCATGCTGGCCACATGACCCGGAAGCTGTACGCCGGCTCCCTCAGCCAATGAAGCGAGATGAGCGCCGCAACCTCAGAGTCGCTCATGACTGGACCTAATGGTCAGGGGTCCCTTTATCTTTACCTAATGGTTTTTTTAAAAGCATACCAAAATATATTATCTTAGGGCAAATTGGTTTGCAGAAAATGTGAATATTTGGCACAATTGCATATAAAAGTGTGTATCAAAAGAAATTCACATTAAAATGCTGTTGAATTTTCCTCTGGACTTTCAGTCAGCTTTAACTCAGTGATTTCTGTTATTTCCTTAAACTCCCTTTGTCAGAATAATTGTACATATTGACACCCCCACCACATGTGAACACAATTCCCTGTTTCCTGGCATACCCTCCAGTGCTATGCACAGTGATAGACACACCTCATTCCAGTATCTGAATTTTTGTGCACTAAACTTGCCTGCAGAGCTGAACTGCAAAATTCAGAGGTAGGCGAATTTTAAAAGATGGCTGCGTTTTGGATCTTATTCCCAACTGGTAACTTTTAACTGCCCGCCCCCCTTTTAAATGCATTTTGGTGCCAAGATCTTTTGTATGATTGTCTAGGAATCCTAGAGCTCAGACCAGTGTATTGGACATCGTGGAAATGCACAAAGGAAGTCCCCTAGGGCTGAAATGAAATATCTCCTCTTGAACAGGGTGAGAAATTCCCACAGTCCTGGCCCTCCAATGTCCCAGAACGCAAAGTCCAAATCTATGCCAGGCTGAAGAGGCAGGATGGAGGAAGGTGGAATCATCTAAAGGGAGGTGCAGTTAATCTTTTGGCCATCCAGATGTTGGTGGATGTCAACTCCAGTCGCCCTATATTGGCCATGTTGTCTGGGGCTGATGGGAGTTGGAGTCCAACAACATCTGGAAGGTGACAGGTTCACCTCCCCTGATCCAGAGGACGAGGAGGAGATCTGTGGAACTTTGGTCAGTCCAGACATTTGGACAACGGTGGGGAACCTTTGGCCCTCCAAAAGTTGCTGGACTCCCATCATCTGCAGCAAACATGGCCAGTGGCTAGGGATAATGGGTGGGTTGTTGCTTTGGTCATCCATTTGGGCCAAAGAGAAGAAGTAGAAGAGCTTGTCAGAATTTCCACATCTTGATTCTTGTCAAGGAGGGAGATGCCTGATCTTAACTCTTCAGCATCTTAACCCTTGCGGCTTTCACTACCTCCACCCTCTGGACTCCACCTTCCCCCGTAAGCCACAATCTAGACTTGAGATCCGATAGGCGGATTTCAACACATTTATCTTTTCTCTCCATCCATGTGACAGACCCCACCTCCACCCATCGATGGTAACCAGATAGCAAAACGATTTGTGCGGTTTGGTTCTGTTGGGGCTGTATAAGGAGACTGGGGAAAGGAGAAATGGATTGAACCCAGATTTGGCAGAGCTGCTCATCCGTCGCTGGGGCTGATGGGAGCTACAGAAGAACAACATCTGGAGGGCCAAAGGTCCCTAACCAATGGGACAAGTGGGATGGTGGCAGCCATAACAGCATGAAGCATGTGCTCGCTTGCCATGCTTGTAGCTCTTGTGTTTTTTGTAGCTCCTTTGTGGAACTCAGCAGAGAGCAGGATGGAGAGGAAACTGGAATGAGCTGCCTCTCTGCCTGACCAGCTGTTGGGCTCCCTAATTTACACTCCACCCATCGCAAGGGACAGCAGCTGCCAGTAAAATCTTTGATATGGGGAGTGTTATGTACTGAATTTCTCACCCTGGGCCAGCAGGGGGATGCTGTAAATAGTTTTTACTCAGGTCCACATATGCAAATAAGGGATCGAAAGTGATGCTCAGTGATTGGATAGTTACAGAAAGTTGTTACAGTTACGTTGTACTGGAGCTCTATATAAGCAGGCTGGCTGAACCCTTCAGTTCAGTTCTGTTCTGGCCTGTGAATAAACAAGAGCTGTTTGAAGAATCGCTGTGTCGTCTGATATGTTCACCCACAACTTAACAGGGAGCTTGGTGGTAGATCCCCTGCTTTGCATGCAGAAGGTCAACTGTTTCCATTCCGGGAACCTCTAGTTAGAAAAGGACATGGTCCGCGATGGATGATGCCCATTGGGACTGGCGAGGAGGAATGTGGAAAGATTCAGCACAGAGCAAAAGCAGGCCATCTTTTAGCAGTGCATAGTTGAGTTCTGGAACTCATCTCCCAGTTTCTAACATTCATCTCTGCCAGATGTCAGCGAGTTCTACTGTTCCATGGCCAGGCCCCCAGATCCCCGATATCCCCAACGTAAGAGAAAATAATCAGGCAAGACAGAAAACATTGGTACCCGGGTGGCGCTGTGGGTAAAAGCCTCAGTGCCTAGGACTTGCCGATCGAAAGGTCGGCGGTTCGAATCCCCGTGGCGGGGTGCGCTCCCGTCGCTCGGTCCCAGCGCCTGCCAACCTAGCAGTTTGAAAGCACCCCCGGGTGCAAGTAGATAAATAGGGACCGCTTACCAGCGGGAAGGTAAACGGCGTTCCGTGTGCTGCGCTGGCTCGCCAGATGCAGCTTGTCACGCTGGCCACGTGACCCGGAAGTGTCTGCGGACAGCGCTGGCTCCCGGCCTCTAGAGTGAGATGAGCGCACAACCCTAGAGTCTGTCAAGACTGGCCCGTACGGGCAGGGGTACCTTTACCTTTTACCTCTACTGTTCCATGGCCAGGCCCCCAGATCCCCGATATCCCCAACGTAAGAGAAAATAATCAGGCAAGACAGAAAACATTGGTGCAAGCCACCTTCGTGGCACAGCAGAGGAATGAGGGCAGAACTGCCCTGCCTGCAACCTAAGGGACAGTGAACTGCACAGATCAGCTCTTAAATGGCACTTAAAAGTATCCCTGAAGGAGCGTCTCCACCCCCATCGTTCTGCCCGGACACTGAGGTCCAGCTCCGAGGGCCTTCTGGCGGTTCCCTCGCTGCGAGAAGCCAAGTTACAGGGAACCAGGCAGAGGGCCAAACTCCCCAACGTAAGAGAAAATAATCAGGCAAGACAGAATACAAAAGGGGCCAGCCACCTCCGTGGCATAGCTGCGGCATGAGGGCACAGCTGCAACTTATGAGGCAGTGAACTACCCCAGAACAGCTCTTAGGTAAAGGTAAAGGGACCCCGGAGGTCCGTTTGTAAACCAAAACAGGTTGTAACCCAAGGCGCGCTTTCGCCAATGGGGCCTCCATAACAAATTTGTTCGTAATCCAAAAAAAAAAAAAAAAGGGTTGTAATCCGAAAACAGGTTGCAAACCGGGACACGCATTTCCGGGTTTGACGTGTTTGTAATCCAAAACGTATGCAAACCAAGATGTGTGCAAACCAAGGTGCCATTGTACGCAGGTGATGACTCGACAACGGCCCTCCTTGCCAACCCACCTCCAAAGGGAAGGTCAGGAGGCTTGGATTCCTGTGTCCGGATTTAGATTTTGCATGATGCCTTTCTATTGGTAATAATAATAATAATAATAATAATAATAATAATAATAATAATAATAATAATAATTTATTTGTACCCCGCCCATCTGGCTGGGCTTCCCCAGCCACTCTGGGCGGCTTCCAAAAAAATATTAAAATCCTCTAATACATGAAACATTAAACGCTTCCCTAAACAGGGCTGCCTTCAGATGTCTTCTAAAAGTCTGGTAGTTGTTGTTCTCTTTGACATCTGGTGGGAGGGCGTTCCACAGGGAGGGCGCCACCACCGAGAAGGCCCTCTGCCTGGTTCCCTGTAACTTGGCTTCTCGCAATGAGGGAACCGCCAGAAGGCCCTCAGAGCTGGACCTCAGTGTCTGGGTAGAATGATGGGGGTGGAGACGCTCCTTCAGGTATACTGGACCGAGGCCGTTTAGGGCTTTAAAGGTCAACACCAGCACTTTGAATTGTGCTCGGAAACGTACTGGGAGCCAGTGTAGGTCTTTCAAGACTGGTGTTATGTGGTCTCGGCGGCCGCTCCCAATCACCAGTCTAGCTGCCGCATTCTGGATTAGTTGTAGTTTCCGGGTCACCTTCAAAGGTAAGGGAGAGGTTCTCTGCATACAGCAAGGCAGCACCCCAATCTTCGCACACACCCCCAAAAGTATTTCGACACTGAGGGTTCACTCCGTTTCCCCTTTCCCAGTCTCCTTATCTGGCCCCAACAAAACAAAACCCCACAAACTGTCTTGCTATCTGATTGCCATTGATGGGTGGGTGGGGTAGTAAAGATTCACCCATCAGATCTCAAGTCTAGATTGTGGCTTCCTGGGGAAGGTGGGGTCCAGAGGGTGGAGGTAATAAAAGCCATGGAGTCAAGAGGCTGAAGAGTTAAGCACCAGGAATCTCCCTCCTTGGCAAAGAACAAGATGTGGAGACTCCGCCAGGTTCTTCTGCTACTGCTCCTGTCCTTCTCCTTGGCCCAAACAGGTGAGTAAAACCCGCTAACTCACGAGCCCATTTCTACTACACTTGGGAGCCAAGCCAACCTCATTCCTTCTGTTTCTGATGCTTAGGGTGCTTTAAAGCCCTACAAGGCCTTGGTCCAGTATACCTGAAGGAGCGTCTCCACCTCCATTGTTCTGCCCAGACACGGAGGTCCAGTGCCGAGGACCTTCTGGCGGTTCCCTCCCTGCGAGAAGCCAAGTTACAGGGAACCAGGCAGAGGGCCTTCTTGGTGGTGGTGCCTGCCCTGTGGAACGCCTTCCCACCAGATGTCAAAGAGAAAAATAACTACCAAACTTTTAGAAGACATCTGAAGGCAGCCCTGTTTAGGGAAGCTTTTAATGTTTAATAGGGTATTGTATTTTAGTGTTTTGTTGGGAGCCACCCAGAGTGGCTGGGGAAGCCCAGCCAGATGGGCAGGGTAGAAATAATATATTATTATTATTATTATTATTATTATTATTATTATTATTATTATTAGGGTGTGAGTGCCATTTGTATGCCTAGATCAATGGCAGGGCACCCACTTTGCATTGCACAAGGACTGAAGGTTCCATCCCCAAAATTCGGATCTCCAGGTTGGGACAGTGAACTCTTCTCCTGCCCCCATGGCTTTTATTTGGCACATATAGGTAAAGGTAAAGGGACCCCTGACCATTAGGTCTAGTCATGGCCAACTCTGGGGTTGCGGCACTCATCTCGCTTTACTGGCCGAGGGAGCCGGCGTACAGCTTCCGGGTCATGTGACCAGCATGACTAAGCCGCTTCTGGCGAACCAGAGCAGCGCACGGAAACGCCGTTTACCTTCCTGCCGGAGTGGTACCTATTGATCTACTTGCACTTTGATCTGCTTTTGAACTGCTAGGTGGGCAGGAGCAGGGACCGAGCAACGGGAGCTCACCCTGTCACGGGGATTTGAACCACCGACCTTCTGATCGGCAAGTCCTAGGCTCTGTGGTTTAACCCACAGTGCCACCCGCGTCCTTGGCACATATAAAAACATAGTAAAACATCAAACATTAAAAGCTTCCCAATCCAGGGCTGCCTTCAGATGTCTTCCAAATGTGACATACAGTGGTACCTCGGGTTAAATACGCTTCAGTTTACATACGCTTCAGGTTACAGACTCCGCTAACCCAGAAATAGTACCTCGGGTTAAGAACTTTGCTTCAGGATGAGAAAAGAAATCGTGCTCCAGTGGTGCAGCAGCAGCAGGAGGCCCCATTAGCTAAAGTGGTGCTTCAGGTGAAGAACAGTTTCAGGTTAAGAACGGACCTCCGGAACGAATTAAGTACTTAACCCGAGGTACCACTGTATCCCCTATCTCTCCTCTTACATCAATACATACACAACATGTAGGCTAATAGTTGGTAGAGAATATATAATAGAATAATGATATCATTCAAATTGTAGGAATAAGCCAAATTGTAGGATTAACCCGAGGTACCACTGTAGTTCTTTATCTCCTTGATATCTGATGGGAAGGCGTTCCTCAGGGCGGGCGCCACCACCGAGAAGGCCCTCTGCCTGGTTCCCTGTAACTTGGCTTCTCGCAATGAGGGAACCTGCCAGAAGACCCTCAGAGCTGGACCTCAGGCGATGGGGGTGGTGACACTCCTTCACATATAGAGGGCCAAGGCAGCTCCAGAATTTTGAATTGGGCTCAGAAACAACAACGCTCTAGAATTTGTAAGAAGAAGAAGCAGGAGCTGCAGTTTATCTCTGCATATGCTTCTTGCAGATCCACTGCGGAGGCAGAGTAGTTGCCCAAATGGAGCCATTCCTCACTCCAGACCCTACATGGCTGCCTTGCTGGATTCCCAGAACCGTTACATCTGTGGCGGATTCCTCGTGGGACAACAGTGGGTCATGACTTCTGCACGCTGCAGAAGGTAAGTATCCTCAAAGCCTTCCTCTTTTTTTAGGAGTGATGATCATTCAGGGTAAAGCTAATTGCTGGAAGGGAGCAGGGCAGGAATGTGCCATTGCTCCGTCTAGTCAAGTTGCATGGGATGAATTTCAACCTGTTACCTCTGAGGATGTGGACAGGCTGCTTGGAGTGAAATCAACCCCCTATCTCCTTGATCCTTGCGCATCCTGGCTCATAAAAGCGAGCATCTGAAGGCAGCCCTGCGGAGGGAAGCTTTGAATGTCTGATGTTCTGCTGTGCTTGTGTATATTCTGTTGGAAGTTTCCCAGAGTGCGTGGCGCAACCCAGCCTGATGGGCGGTGTACTACTACTACTAATAATAATAATTTGTTATTAAGGGCCGTGGGGTGGAGGCTGGTCCTTTGCACAGGGACTGGGAGAGCATTGATTCTTGGGATCTCTGACCCTGACTGTTGCTTTCTTTCCAGTTTTGATAAGGTTGTCCTGGGAGCACATAACCCCATATTTGCCATAACGTATCACAGCGTGGCCAAACCCTACAGGCACGAAAATTATACGTTTAAGGACAACACCTTTTCAGATGATATCCGTCTGCTCAAGGTATCTCACCCCAAGCCTTTTTCTCACTCTGCAAGCACCCCGAGGGCCCCGATCCTGAAGGCAGAAGGAGCTAAATGTCTCCTTCCATCCCCATGTGTGAAATATAATGGACTCGTTCAGCTGAATCCAGCTCTTTGGTCCTTTGTATGATCGGATTATTATCACTATTTATGGTTGTTGTTGTTTAGTCATATCCGACTCTTCGTGACCCCCTGGACCAGAGCACGCCAGGCCCTCCTGTCTTCCACTGCCTCCCGCAGTTTGGTCAAACTCATGCTGGTAGCTTCAAGAACACTGTCCCACCGTCAGGTCCTCTGTCGTCCCCTTCTCCTTGCGCCCTCCATCTTTCCCAACATCAGGGTCTTTTCCAGGCAGTCTTCTCTTCTCCTGAGGTGGCCAAAGTCTTGGAGCCTCAGCTTCAGGATCTGTCCTTCCAGTGAGCACTCAGGGCTGATTTCCTTCCGATTGGAGAGGTTTGATCTTCTTGCAGTCCATGGGACTCTCACTATTTATTAGAGTTCATTATTATGAATGCAGTTCTGCATTCACAAAGGAACAGGTTTCAAGGGCTTCCTATTGCAACGCTCATTTCAGCCTCATCTCCCTCTCCTTTCCCCAGCTGCAGTCAAAGGTTCGTCTGAATAAAAACATTCACATCCTGCCATTGCCAACATCTAGCAGTGACCTCTCTGTGGGGACACCCTGCAGTGTGGCCGGCTGGAGCCCGAATCAGGAAGATTGCCCATATATGCTCTATGAGGCCAATGCCAGCATCTACGACCGACGCAAGTGCCAGAAGTTCTATCCCAAGATCGACAATAGAAAGATCTGTGCAGGCCATCAGTCTCAGTTATTTAGCCAGGTAAGCGTCAGCAGAAACGGCAGGCGGCAGGACCAGAAACAGGGGAGCAGGGGGAGCACCGTCCTGTTATTGGACAGGATCCGCAGCATGGAAAAGGGAAAATAGGAAGCCGCGGTGGGAACAGATGAAGGAAAATACGTAGAATGTGTATGTATGTATGCATGGGAACTTAAGAATAAATAGAAACCCAGGAAACTAGCTTTCCCTTCCCTCGCCCAGGGAGATGCATAGGAACAGCTCAGTAATACCTACTCTGGCAAACAGCAGCAGACATTTTTAGCCCTACCTGGGGATGCCATTGGGACATTCTGCATGCCAGGCAAGTGCTCTATCAGTGAGCTCTGGTTTTAACCAAATGAAGATTCCAGTCCTCATGGGTTTGAATGACTAGCTCAGCATTGTCACGGTTTCGGACGGGGTTGTCTCCCACTCAGCCACAGCTGCAGATGCTGCCACAGCTGGAGCCAAGCGAGGAAAGGGGATAATCCTCTTCTCCAGCAAAATGGACGTGGGCAGAGGCCAGTCACTGGGCAGATGGGGATTGCTGCCCTTCATTTCTGTGCCTCAGGGCTGAGCCTCCAAGAGTTGAATGCCCCCCTGTCACAGATGATGGAATCATAGAAATGTAGAGTTCGAAGGGACCCCCAAGGGTGGGGGAGGTCCGCTCCCCCGCCATGCAGGAATCTCAGTAAACATGTGCATGTCAATTCCCAGCCGCACAGCTCCCCAAGTGACCCTGGGGACTAGTAACTAGCTCCCACACAGCCTACCTCACAGGGCTGTTTTCTGGATGACAGGGAGAAGAAGGGAAGCCATATTTGGCCCCTTGAGCTCCTTACAGGAGAAGGAAGCCTGTCAATACAATATGTATTTGTGTGTGGACTCAGAGAAAACGATGAAGCGCTGTACAAAAGTGGGGAGCCGAGTTTAAATATCAGGAAAATTCAAAACAGGGAGAAACAGGAATTGGCAGGTTTGCCAATGTTGTTGCAGTTCAAGTCCTCCTTGAGGTGGATCCAAATCTTCCCCCACCTGCCATCTTTGTTTCCTTCCTTCCACAGGGGGAGATGGGTGATCCTTTGGTGTGCAATGGCGTAGCGCATGGAATCCTCTCCTACAGCAACCCCTGCCCTCCTGCCGTTTACACTCGCATCGCCCAGTACCTTCCTTGGATCAAGAAAACTATGGCCAGGTGAAGAGGAGAAGGAAGACCTCCTTCTGCTTTTTGCCTTTAATTCTTCTGCTTGCTACATAAGCCGTTTGGCTTGAATCCTGCAACCACACACACACACACACACACACACACACACACACACTGACCCCCCTCAACAGCTGCAAACGTATCAGGTGTTTCGTACACGATTCGGTTTCCACAACGTCCTTCAGTCCCTCCCTTCAAGAAAACCGCTCGCCTCCTTTCCCTGACCGCGTTCCCCATCATACCTCTTCCCTCGACCTTCACTGCTCCATCTCTCTCATCTGAAAAAGGTGCCCTTCTTCTCCTTTAGAACTATTCTGTCCCTTCTCTCTCCCTGTCCCCATACGGCTGGAACAATCTCTCAGAGCGCCATACGCCTCTGTCTCCCTGAAGTGACTCCTCCTACCCTACGTGGTTTCTCCTAAGGCAGGGAAAAGGGACCTCTGGCCTTCTCGATGCTGCTGAAATGCAACTCCCATTATCCCTGGCCATTGGCCATGTTTGCTGCAGATGATGGGAGTCCAGCAACCTTTGGAGGACCAAAGGTTCCCCACCGTTGTCCAAATGTCTGGACTGACCAAAGCTCCACAGATCTCCTCCTGGTCCTCTGGGTCAGGGGAGGCGAACCTGTCACCTTCCAGATGTTGTTGGACTCCAACTCCCATCACCCCCAGACAACATGGCCAATACGGGGTGATTGGCGTTGACATCCATCAACATCTGGATGGCCAAAAGATTAACCGCACCTCCCTTTAGATGATTCCACCTTCCTCCATCCTCCCTCTTCAGCCTGGTATAGATTTGGACGCTGCCTTCTGGGACACCGGAGGGTCAGGACTGTGGGAATTCCTCACCCTGTTCAAGAGGAGACATTTCATTTCAGGGACTTCCTCTGTGCATTTCCCCGATGTCCAATACACTGGTCTGAGCTCTAGGATTCCTAGGCAATCATACAAAAGATCTTGGCACAAAAAAGCATTTTAAAAGGGGGGCGGTTAAAAGATACCAGTTTACCATTTCACATGCCAAACTCCTCCAGGCTAATGGTTGTGGTGATGTACCAGAGGGACAGAGGGGAAATTAAATTCAGATTGCACCTCCCTCATTCACACTTCCTGGAATAAGATGCCAAACACAGCCATCCTTTCACATTCGCCCTCCTCTGAATTTTGCAGTTTGGCTCTCCAGGCAAGTCTAGTGCACATAAATGCAGATACTGGAATGAGGTGTGTCTATCAGCGTGCGTAGCAGTGAAAGAAGCCTGCCCCAAATGCCTTATTTGGGGGGAATTGCTTTGCAAAGACGCGCCAGTTTGGCAAACTTGCATGCAACTCTGTATCTCAAGAGTAATTCACAATAAACTGCTAATGCATCCACACAAATGTGTTGTTGTTGTTTGCCTGAGCACACCGGAGAGGCGGGGAGTGCGCCCTTGCCAGAGCCCATTCTGCACAGTAGGCTTTGGCGCAGGGAGGGGCGGAAAAGGCTGGGGGTCACACGGCTTTTATGCTGCGGGAGGTACAAAGGCTGACCACTCCCAGATTCTGTGTGCTGGTCTCGGGGACGGTACTGTTCGGCGTGGTGTGAGTCCAGTCCTAGGTCAACAGTATGGAGGCTGTCCATCAAGGGCGAAGCAGGGTCCAAGGTAAGGAGTCAGGCATGTTCAGGAACTCTGGCAGAAGAGCAGGACAAGGTCTGGCAGGAACAGGTTACCAACGATGTTGCTTCCGCAACCTGGGACTGGGGCTGGCCGGCTTTTATCTCCTCTGAGGCGTAGGGCGGTTGAGGTCCACAGGTGACTCGCCTCTCCTGGCCTGGAGGCAAGCCCTCCTCCTGCGGGAACTTAGTTCCCTCCGCCTCTCTGCCCTGAGCCTCTGCAGCTCAGAAGAGGCTGGAGGGTTACCGGACCCAGAGGCAACCTCCTCTTCCCCTGACGGGGCTGAGAGTGGAGCACCTGCAGGCAATGGGTCCTCCATCACCTCCAGAGCCAGAGTGGATTCATCTGGTGTCTGCTCCTGAGGATCCAGCACAGGTGAGGACCCTTCATTTTCAAGCCCCAGCCCCGGCTCAGCTGGTCCTGGAGGCGGGGACTCCTGTGCAGGCTGGGATTCCTCAGGTTCAGCCTCAGATTCCCAGGCCATCACATTCTGCTAGCGATTGAGCCAGACCTGAACTTACGATGCTCTTCACTGTAAATAAGTTGCACCAAGAATAAAGCGTGGAAAAGACAGGCCGGAGTCTTGCCTGTTTACTCTCGAGCAACCACACTACCTTCTGACATTTGGCAATTGGCCCTATAGGCATGTCTTTAATTTAATAGCACTACAGTCCCTGCTCCCACCTGGTTCAATGATACTGACGTCTTGCACAGCGTCAAGGGGGCCACTTAAGAGGAAGCCCCGCCTGAGTCCGCCTGAAGAAGAAGAAGAGTTTGGATTTGATATCCCGCTTTATCACTACCTGAAGGAGTCTCAAAGTGGCTAACATTCTCCTTTCCCTTCCTCCCCCACAACAAACACTCTGTGAGGTGAGTGGGGCTGAGAGACTTCAGAGAAGTGTGACTGGCCCAAGGTCACCCAGCAGCTGCATGTGGAGGAGCGGGGAAGCGAACCCGGTTCACCAGATTACAAGTCCACCGCTCTTAACCACTACACCACACCTGAGGCCACCAGGTGTTCTAGGACACAGTCCTTTGGGGCAACTAGACATTTTTACCTCTTAGTTATGGCAGGGACACAAGGGCAGCCTGTCTATGTCAAGGTAGTTGAAGTCACTCCTGCCCACGGCATAGACATGGATAGACAAATTGTCCTCTTTTATGCCTTCCAGCTTCTTTTTTCCCCCATCATAAGTTCAGTTATCCACATATCTGTATAAGTTTGCAGGCTTGTGGTTTTTTTTAAAGAACGGATGGAAAACTCATGAAAATTCAACAGCATTTTAATGTGAATTTCTTTCGATACACACTTTTGTATGCCATTGTGCCTACAAATTCACATTTCTTTTGCAAAGCAATTTGCTGTAAGGTAATGCATTTTTGGCGTGCTTTTTTAAAACTGTTCCTTGCATCAAAAGACACACTTTTCTCCCATTAAGTGCATTCCCATAAACATGACTTGGCTGGAGACCTAAACTGCAAAATCTGGAGAAATGTGAATTTTAGAGGTTTTTGGTGTGAACCTTGTTTCAGAAAGTGTGAACTTTCAATCCAGGCTGAATATTAAATGTCTCCTCCATCCCTACAACACATTGCGACAACCCACCGCTTAGGGGAGTTATTCTGTGAAAAGGTTATTTGTGAGGTGTTGTGGGTGCCAAAATGTTTTGGATCTGCATCTAGGAATCCTAGAGGTTAGGGTGGTCTTTGGGGGGCGGATGAAATACACAGAGGAAACCCTTTAGAAATGAGATAGAATCCTTCCGTATTGGCTGAGAGGACCACGTCCCACATGCCTCAACCTCAAGGGACTCAACCTGACCTTGACCCAGAATTCAGGTTCCAATGGCAGGTCTGCGGACCTCTGGGAGGAAGAGCCAGAGGAATTTTCTAAAGCAGAGGTGGCAGACATATTGGCCATCCAGATGTTGATGGACTTCAATTCCCATCAGCCCTCACATTTGGCAAAACTGGCCAGGACTGATGGGAGTTGGAGTCCAGCCACATTTAGAGAGTCACAGGTCCTTCCCTCCTGATCTAAAGGAACATGATGCTATCCAGATATTTGGATCGTCTTTGGCTCTCCAGATGTTGCTGGACTCCAGCATCTGGGGGCTACAGGTCTTCCATCCCTGCATTAGGGGAAGTAAGGGAGAAGGGAGGAGCTGTTTGAGGGAGATGGAGGTCCGTGGAAGGGTTTTCTTCAAGGGGACGGGAGGCAGTGAAGGCCCATGCCCAAACACCATCCTGTATGAAACAACTGATAGATCTTCCTTTTTCACAGCCATTGAGGGTCTCTCTCTCTCTCTCTCTCTCTCTCTCTCTCTCTCTCTCTGTGTGTGTGTGTGTGTGTGTGTGTGTGTGTGTTTCGTTGCAGAATGCAAGCCAAGCAGGTTATTCAGCAAGCAAAAGCATTAGGGGTGGGAAAGAAGGCAGAATGTCACTGCGGTTGCTTCTTCTGTTCACAGATTCATGGTTTTCTTGATCCATGGAAGGTAGTGGGAGATGCGGGTGTAAACTCCAGGAGGGCTGGGATAGGGATACAAGGAGATTCCTTCTGCCACGCCATCGCACACCAAGGGGCTACCCGAGATCTCCTGTGGAGAGAAGAGAGAGATAAGACATGGCATCTGGGGGAAGATTTGGATCCACCTCGTGGCGAATTCTGGTGCCTAAGCCAGGGCAAACGGCCAGGTTCTTGTTGGGTGGATCCTTCAATTCTGAGTGGAGATCTTGGTGGACATTTCTCTTAATATATTGATCTTGGAGAGCAATGTCTTTCTAATCAAATGCATTTTTGTACATCGGTTTTACCAATATATGCATTTACAGTGGTACCTCGGGTTACATACGCTTCAGGTTACATACGCTTCAGGTTACAGACTCTGCTAACCCAGAAATAGTGCTTCAGGTTAAGCACTTTGCCACTGTATATGCATTTATAGGTGCTCTTTCTGCTAACGTACTCCACTATGTATATATTAACTGAGTGGCCAACAATAACTATGTGAAATGGAATTTCAGTTCCATTATTAGTTCAGAAAGCACAAATTAGCTCTGCTTGTGTTCAAAATGTGAACCAGACCTAGGGGGGCATCCCATAATATTAGGAGACACAATGAGTGTTGATTTCAGTGGGTCTGCTCTCAGTAGGACTTAGGGCTCACTTGTCCCTTCCGAGCAGTTTCCCCCTTGCCCCACTCCTTTCCCAGGGAAAATCAGCTCTTTAGCTCTAAATCGGAAGAAACAGCAATCTGCAGAAAACTCCTGTGTTGTTTGCTCCTATTCAGCTCCAAAGACCGGTTTTCTCCTGGAAAAGCAGCGGGACAAGAGGAGTTGTGGAGGAGCCCTTAGCGGGATGCAAGCCTAAATAACTCCAGCTTCGCTTTTGGGGACCCTTGGAGTGCCTGTGAAGCACAGAAGTGAAGGGAATCGTTCGACATCCACCCCTGGGGGATTGGCAGACATTCTATGAAGCCACTGGGTTGGTCAGGCCAGGTGTAAGTAGATTGGCACCTGCCCTTGTCTATTTTGCTGGAGAGGAGAATAATCCCTCAGAAGGTTCCCCCACCTCTGATCCTCCCACTCACTGCTTCTGCTGGCTCTCACCTTGAAAACAGTCTTGTCCCGTCTCCCGGCACAGACCTTCCCGTAATCGATATAAGGATACAACTTCCTGCACCGACTACGGCCATAGATAGTGACATTTGGTGACCAGTCATTGTAAACCCAGCCCCATTCTGCCATGCTGCAGGGAGTCCCATCGGAGAGGTCACGGTCGAATCTGGGCAAGGGCAGGATCTGGACGTATTCATTCAAAGTAGCCTTGGAATTCAGCTGCGGAAAGGAGAGATGGGAGAGAGCTCATTGGCTTAGTGTTGCTTGAGATGGACTACATGGAATTGGCGGAAATGACTGGCAGCATCCGAGACCAGGGTGAAGAGTCGGTGGAAGAAGATTGGAAGAAATTTAAAGTTTATTTACAGAAACATTGTAAAATTAAGGAATGTTAGAAGGATGTTGGAATGAAGTTATGTGGTTTTAGCAGAAATTTTATAAAGGATTAAGAAAAAACAGACTGTTAATTGGTGAAAAGAGGGAAAGTAAAGTCACATTATATTAAGATAAGGACAAAAACTGGAAAAGGATGTAGCAGAATGTATTCATAATACAGACTGATAATATTATGGCATGGATAATATTAATGGCACACGTTCAACTATATGGTTGCACCAGCAAGAGTCCTGCCAATGCGATGGGGCTTCTCCACTGCATCCCCAAATCTGTGGTCAAACGTTCTATAGGGTGTTGTTTCTTTAGAAATCACGGGGCTGGGGACTTTTTGAGAAATACAAGTCGTTACAAAATTCTGAAGAAATAGAGTGTCTTTAGCAACCGTGGTCTTGATGCTTGGCCAGGTGGGAGATGCCTGGCACTTAACTCTTCAGCCTCTTGACCGACGTGGGTTTTACTACCTCAGGTGGGACAAGAGGAATCATGCAGGAGCCCTTAGCACAGGGGAGAGCAAACATTTTCAGCAGGGGGCCGGTCCACTGTCCCTCAGTCCTTGTGGGGGGCCAGACTATATTTTGAAAAAAGAATGAACGAATTCCTGTGCCCCACAAAGAACCCAGAGATGCATTTTAAATAACAAATAAGCCAGAGATGCATTCTGGCAAACATTTCAATACTAAAAGAATAGAACTAAAAATGTTTTAAGATAAAAACTCCTACAAGAAGCCACCTACTCTGAATTTAATGATTTCTGGGCTGCCACGGAAGAGACTTTTGGTCATCCAATGCCAGGGTAAACTGCACAATGTCTAGTTCAATATGCTGCACACATTGGGACGGTTAGGAGAGCCTTGACCACTTCTGCCTTCAGGATCACTGACCTCGGGGGAAAGTTAGAAGGAGAGATTGCTTGGAGACAGACCTTGAGCAGACAGATATCATTTGAGGCAGTCCTCTTGTTATAATAGGGGTGTTTGTGGGACTCCTTAACGGTGAACACTTGCTCAGAGGTTTCATTAAGGCGGATGTTATGTGCCCCCAAGAAGACATCATAGGTGCTGGAAAGAGAGCATCAGTTAGTGTCAGAGATGCCAGGACTCAATCCCCTCCTGGCCCCCGTGCAAAAGACCAGGCTCCCTCCATACAACCAGCTGTGCACCTTGATGGTTAGGTGGCCACCTGTCATGGGTGCTTTAGCTGACCAGAAGACCCTTGCAGAACTGTACAGTTCTCTGATTCTATGACCATCCCTGCTAAGAATCAAGGAGGGATTGGTGAGACTTACTCTTCGCAGTACGCAGTTGTCATTACCCACTGGGGCGCCACCAGGAATCCGACACAGTTAGAGCCCGGGTCACCTCTCAAGTAAGCCATGTAGGATCTGGGGTGGGGCTTGGCTTCGTGCTCCTCAACAATCTCACTCCGCAATGGATCTGCAAGAACCGTATGCAGAGATCAGCTCCTCCTCCTCCTCCTCGCATGTTCTGGGGTGTCCTCCACACATTCAAAGTTATTGGGGGAGCAAAAAGGATGGGTCGCTCTCCCGATGAGCTTACAATGGGTTTTCCTAGCAAGGAAGTTAGCAAAACGAAAGCAAAGAGCAGCCTAGGAAGACCCCCTTTGGGCTTTTGAATGACTGCTGGGAGGAGGATTTCAGGGAGGAGAAACCCCAGGGTGCATCATCTGCCATGGTGCTTTTACTCACCTGTAAGGGCTAAGGAGAAGGACAGGAGCAGCAGCGGAAGAGCCTGGCGGAGTCTCCACATCTTGAGGCTTGCCAAGGAGGGAGATGCCTGGCGCTTAACTCTTCAGCCTCTTGAATCCGTAGATTTATTACCCCCACCCTCTGGACTCCACCTTCCCCAGGAAGGCACAGTCTAGACTGGAGATCTGATAGGCGAATTTCAACACGTTTATCTTTTCTCTCCAGCCATGTGACCTCTCTTATCTTTTCTCTCCAGCCATTTCCACGGATTGCTGTTTGTTCCGATTCAGAGGTAAAGAATGGGACGCAGGTGGTGCTGTGGGTTAAACCACAGAGCCTAGGACTTGCTGATCAGAAGGTCGGCGGTTTGAATCCCCACGGCAGGGTGAGCTCCCGTTGCTCGGTCCCTGGCAACCTAGCAGTTCGAAAGCACGTCAAAGTGCAAGTAGATCAGTAGGTACCACTCCGGTGGGAAGGTAAACGGCGTTTCCATGCGCTGCTCTGGTTCGCCAGAAGCGGCTTAGTCCTGCTGGCCACATGACCCGCAAGCTGCATGCAGGCTCCCTCGGCCAATAAAGCGAGATGAGCACCGCAACCCCAGAGTCGGCCACGACTGGACCTAATGGTCAGGGGTCCCTTTACCTTTACCTAGAGGTAAAGAGCTAGTTTTCCCTGGGAAAGGAGTGTGGCAAGGGGGAAACTGCTCAGACAGGACAAGCAAGCCCTAAGTCATACTGAGAGCAGACCCACTGAAATCAGCACTCATTGTGTCTCCTAATATTATGGGATGCCGCCCTAGGACTGGTTCACATTTTGAACACAAGCAGAGCTAATTTGTGCTTTCTGAACTAATAATGGAACTGAAATTCCATTTCACATAGTTATCGTTGGCCACTCAGTTAATATATACATAGTGGAGTACGTTAGCAGAAAGAGCACCTATAAATGCATATACAGTGGTACCTCAGGTTACATACGCTTCAGGTAACATATGCTTCAGGTTACACACTCCGCTAACCCAGAAATAGTGCTTCAGGTTAAGCACTTTGCTTCAGGATGAGAACAGAAATTGTGCTCCAGCGGCCCCATTAGCTAAAGTGGTGCTTCAGGTTAAGAACAGTTTCAGGTTAAGAACGGAACGAATTCAGTACTTAACCCGAGGTACCACTCCATTGGTAAAACTGATGTACAAAAGTGCATTTAACTAGGAAGACATTGCCTACCAAAATGTGTATTGTGAGAAATGTATATGTTGTCTTTTCAGTTTGCTCCTGCAAAAGACGAATTTTTTTTTATTAATCATAAAAATAATAGGGCTATAAGAAAAATTGCAGCTGGGGTGTCTGAGGCTATAGGAATATTGCAGCCAGGGTGTGGGTGGCTGTTTTTAGCATATTTCAAACGCTGTGGTCAAACTTTCTATAGGGTGTTGTTTCTTTAGAAATCACGGGGCTGGGGACTTTTTGAGAAATACAATTCGTTGCAAAATTCTGAAGAAATAGAGTTTCTTTAGCAACCGTGGTCTTGATGCTTGCCCAGGTGGGAGATGCCTGGCACTTAACTCTTCAGCCTCTTGACAGACGTGGGTTTTATTACCTCAGGTGGGACAAGAGGAATCGTGCAGGAGCCCTTAGCACAGGGGAGAGCAAACTTTTTCAGCAGGGGGCCGGTCCACTGTCCCTCAGACCTTGTGGAGGGCCGGACTATATTTTGAAAGAAGGATGAACGAATTCCTATGCCCCACAAATAACCCAGAGATACGTTTTAAATAAAAGCACACATTCTACTCATGTAAAAACACCAGGCAGGCCCCACAAATAACCCAGAGATGCATTTAAAATCATAGGACACAATCTACTCATGCAAAAACATGCTGATCCCCGGACCGTCTGCGGGCCGGGTTGAGAAGGCGATTGGGCTGGATTTGGGCCCCGGGTCTTAGGTTGCCTCCCCATGCCTTAGCAGGATGCTCAGGCTTGTTGGATCTCCCAGTGAGAAACGATAAGCCTGACTATCAGATCTCAAGTCCAGACTGTGGCTTCCTAGGGAAGGTGGAGTCCAGAGGCTGGAGGTCATAAAAGCCACGGGGTCAAGAGGCTGAAGTGTTAAGCGCCAGGCATCTCCTTCCTTTGCAAGCAGGAAGATGTGGAGATTCTGACAGCCTCTTCTGCTCCTTCTCTTTGGCCCAAACTGGTGAGCAGATCAACAAACCACCTGAGTTGAATAGATCCAAAAGGGAGCAGTCTGGTCCTAGAACAATAGGGTGCAGAATGCAGCAGTCTGATTGGTCCTAGAACAATAGGGTCTAGAATGCAGCAGTCTGATTGGTCCTAGAACAATAGGGTCCAAAATGCAGCAGTCTGATTGGTCCTAGAACAATAGGGTCCAGAATGCAGCAGTCTGATTGGTCCTAGAACAATAGGGTCCAGAATGCAGCAGGTCTGATTGGTCCTAGAACAATAGGGTCCAGAATGCAGCAGTCTGATTGGTCCTAGAACAATAGGATTCAGAATGCAGCAGTCTGATTGTTCCACAGGAGCCACCCAATCCAGCTCCAGGTGGAAGTGAATCCGCAACCTGATTGGCCTACAGGTGAATCCCGGAATTAACCAATTACGTGGGGCTCATTGTGTAAATAATGTATATAAAGCAGACATTCTGGGGGAACTTCCATTCCTCCTCACCACTATGAGCTGAAGAAAGAGCATGAAATCCACACTCAACTCCCAGTATATTTCACCACCCATTGGCCATGTTTGCTGCAGCTGATGGGAGCTGGAGTCTAGCAAGCTTTGGTGGACCAAAGGTGGCAGCATGAGGAGCTGGTGGCCAAAGAGTTTTTGGGATGGTCAGGGCCTTTTCAGGGCGGTTGGTGCGTATGCAAGAGTCAGGCAAGCTGCAGGGTCAGAGCAGGCTTGGCAGAGACGGGTGCTGCTTTGGTTGGCAGAACACTGCATGGACATTGTCTCAGCAGCTCTTCCCATCCTCGTCGTTTTTTACTTGCTCATCTGGAGCTAATGGGGACACACCCTCACCACAGGTGATGCCTATGAACCCCCTTCCCTTCAGAGGTCTCCTTGAGCAAGGGGTGCCCAGAACTGGACACAGTATTCCAGGTGTGGTTTGACCAAGGCAGAAGAGAGCAGGACTATGACTTCCCTTGATCTGCACACTAGACTTCCATTGACGCAGCCTAGAATTGCATTAGCTTTTTTTGCTGCTGCATCATCACACTGTTGGCTCATGTCAAGCTTGTGGTCCACCAAGACCCCCTAGATCCTTTTCACACGTACTGCTAGTCAGCCAGATCCTATAGCCCCATCCTATATTTGTGCATCTGGTTCTTCCTGTCTAAATAGTGCCCTCTTGCCTCAGCTGTGTCACAGAGGTGGCTTGCCCCAATCTTTTGTGTCTTGCCTGATTATTTACTCTTATGTTGGGGAGTTGAGGGGTCTCAGGGCGCCTGGTCATGCAACCGTATAACTCATGGACATGCATCAAAGATCATAATATTGGGAGACTTGGAGGGAGTTCCAGAGTTTACCTATGCACTGCATGAAGAAGGCGTCTCTGCTTTGTGCTGAATCTTTCCACATTCCTCCTTGCCAGTCGTGATGGGCATCATCCGTCGCTGACCATGCCCTTTTCTAACTAGAGCAATTGATCCAAGGACCTTCTGCATGCGAAGCTGGGGCTCTGCCACCAAACTAACAGCTCTCTCCCCATATCGGATATTTGGCCTGTTCCACTGGTGGCTGCTGTCCTTTGCGACGGGTGGGAGAGAAATCAGGGAGACCAACAGTGGTGCCATATCCAAGCTCAGGCAGAGAGGCAGCTCATTCCAGTCCCCCCCCCCCCCATCCTGCTCCCTGCTGAGTTCCACAAGGGGCTACACAAGCGCTACAAGCACAGCAAGGGAGCAAACGCTTCACAAAGTCGTGACCACCACCATCCCATTTGTCCTTCCGCTCTCCAGATGTTGTTCCCCTCCAGCTTCCATGAGCCCCAGTGAGAGGTGAGCCAATCCCAGGTTTCCAGGCCCAATTCAAGGTGCTCAAAAGCTCATGACTTACAGAATCCTAGGGCTGGAAGGGACTTTGTGGATCACCTGGTCAAACCCCCTGCAAGGCAGCTCCGTCGGCACCACGTAGTGCAAGATTTTTGGATGGAAACATCACAGGCTGAACCTCATGTACGCAACCCACACATTATTTGCCAGGTGACGACAATGGCCCTCCTTTCCAACCCACCTCCAAAGGGAAGAGCAGGCAGTTTGGATTCCTGTGTCCAGATTTAGATTCTGCATGATGCCTTTCTATGGGTAGGGGAGCGGTGCTTTGTGTACAGCAAGGCAGCACTCCAATCTTTGCGCACACACACCCCAAAATCACCTTCACCTCTTCTGCATTTCAACATGCACCAAAGGCTCGCTCTGTGTCCCCTTTCCCCATTCTCCTTATTTGGCCCCCACAGACCCAAACCACACAAACTGTTTTGCTATCCAATTGCCATCAATGGATGGGGTGGGGGTCTATCAAGTGACTGAACAGAAAGAAAAATGTGTTTAGATTTGCCTATCAGATCTCATGTCTAGATTGTGGCTTCCTGGGGAAGGTCCAGAGGGTGGACGTAATAAAAGCTACGGAGTCAAAAGGCTGAAGAGTTAAGCGCCAGGAATCTCCCTCCTTGGCAAGCATCAAGATGTGGAGACTCCGCCAGGCTCTTCTGCTGCTGCTGCTGTCCTCCTCCTTGGTCCAAACAGGTGAGCAAAAGCACCAAACAGGTGAGGACTGTGACCTGTCCCTTCTGCTCCCCCAATAACTTTGAATGTGTGGAGGACACCCCAGAACATGCAAGGAGGAGGAGGAGGAGCTGATCTCTGCATATGGTTCTTGCAGATGCATTGCAGAGTCAGATTGTTGGGGGGCACGAAGCCAAACACCACCCCAGACCCTACATGGCTCACTTGGGGATTACTGGGGGCACTAACTGTGTCGGATTCCTTGTGGCACCCCAGTGGGTAATGACGGCTGCGTACTGCGATGAGTAAGTCTCACTAATCCCTCCTTGATTCTTAGCAGGGATGGTCATGGAATCAGAGAACTGTACAGTTGGAAGGGACTGCAAGGGTCCTCTGGTCAGCTAAAGCACCCATGACAGGTGGCCACCTAACCATCAAGGTGCACAGTTGGTTGTATGGAGGGAGCCTGGTCTTTTGCACGGGGCCAGGAGGGGGTTGAGTCCTGGCATCTCTGACACTAACTGATGCTCTGTTTCCAGCAACTATAGGGTCACCTTGGGGGCACATAACATCTTCGCTGAAGAACCCTCTCAGTAAGAGTTCAGCGTTGAGGCTAACAACCCACACCCTGAATATGACGAGAACACCATCTCAAACAATATGAATTCCAAAGCTACTTTGACCTCTCTGATGGGACCCCCTGCAGCGTGGCAGGATGGGGCCTAGTTTACAAAGACTGGTTACCAGACACTCTCTACGAGACCAATATCACCATCTCTGGCTGTAGGTTCTCCTCAGATTTCAATGATGGGAAGGTCTGTGCTAGGAGATCCAACAAGCCTGAGGCAACCTAAAGCCCGGGGGCCGAATCCGGCCCAATCGCCTTCTCAATCCAGCCTGCGGACGGTCCAGGAATCAGCGTGTTTTTACATGAGTAGAATGTGTCCTTTCATTTAAAATGCATCTCTGGCTTATTTGTGGGGCATAGGAATTCGTTCATCCTTTTTTCAAAATATAATCCAGCCCCCCACAAGGTCTGAGGGACAGTGGACCGGCCCCCTGCTGAAAAAGTTTGCTCTCCCCTGTGCTAAGGGCTCCTGCATGATTCCTCTTGTCCCACCAGAGGTAATAAAACCCACGTCGGTCAAGAGGCTGAAGAGTTAAGTGCCAGGCATCTCCCACCTGGGCAAGCATCAAGACCACAGTTGCTAAAGAAACTCTATTTCTTCAGAATTTTGTAACGACTTGCATTTCTCCAAAAGTCCCCAGCCCCGTGATTTCTAAAGAAACAACACCCTATAGAAAGTTTGACCACAGCTAGTTTGAAATATGCTAAAAACAGCCACCCACACCCTGGCTGCAATATTCCTATAGCCTCAGACACCCCTGCTGCAATTTTTCTTATAGCCCTATTATTTTTATGATTAATGAAAACAATTTCCTCTTTTGCAGGAGGAAACTGAAAAGACAACATATACATTTCTCACAATACACATTTTGGTAGGCAATGTCTTCCTAGTTAAATGCATTTTTGTACATCAGTTTTACCAATAGAGTGGTACCTCGGGTTACGTACTGAATTCGTTCCGGAGGTCCGTTCTTAATCTGAAACTGTTCTTAACCTGAAGCAGCACTTTAGCTAATGGGGCCTCCTGCTGATGTGCCGCCGGAGCCCGATTTCTGTTCTCATCCTGAAGCAAAGTTCTTAATCTGAAGCACTATTTCTGGGTTAGCGGAGTGTGTAACCTGAAGCGTATGTAACCTGAGGTACCACTGTATATGCATTTATAGGTGCTCTTTCTGCTAACGTACTCCACTATGTATATATTAACTGAGTGGCCAACAATAACTATGTGAAATGGAATTTCAGTTCCATTATTAGTTCAGAAAGCACAAATTAGCTCTGCTTGTGTTCAAAATGTGAACCAGACCTAGGGGGGCATCCCATAATATTAGGAGACACAATGAGTGTTGATTTCAGTGGGTCTGCTCTCAGTACGACTTAGGGCTTGCTTGTCCTGTCTGAGCAGTTTCCCCCTTGCCACACTCCTTTAACAGGGAAAACTAGCTCTTTACCTCTAGGTAAAGGTAAAGGGACCCCTGACTATTAGGTCCAGTCGCGCCAACTCTGGGGTTGCGGCGCTCATGTCACTTTATTGGCCGAGGGAGCCGGCGTACAGCTTCTGGGTCATGTGGCCAGCAGGACTAAGCCGCTTCTGGCGAACCAGAGCAGCGCACGGAAATGCCGTTTACCTTCCCACCGGAGCGGTACCTATTGATCTACTTGCACTTTGACGTGCTTTCGAACTGCTAGGTTGCCAGGGACCGAGCAACGGGAGCTCACCCCGTCGTGGGGATTCAAACCGCCGACCTTCTGATCAGCAAGTCCTAGGCTCTGTGGTTTAACCCACAGCACCACCTGTGTCCCATTCTTTACCTCTGAATCGGAACAAACAGCAATCCGTCGAAAACCCCTTTGTTGTTTGCGCCGATTAAGCTCCACAGAGCAGTTTTCTCCAAGCTCCTTCTCTGACCCCAACAGAACTAAACCACACGAAACCGCCTTGCTATCTGATTTCCATCAATGGGGGGGCAGGCGGGGGGGGGTGTCTGTCACATGGCTGGAGAGAAAAGATAAACGTGTTGAAATTCCAGTCTAGATTGCGGCTTCCTGGGAAAGGTGGGGTCCCGAGAGTGGATTATAAAAGCTACGGATTCAAGAGGCTGAAGAGTTAAGCGCCAGGCATCTCCCTCCTTGGCAAGCCTCAAGATGTGGAGACTCCGCCAGGCTCTTCCGCTGCTGCTCCTGTCCTTCTCCTTAGCCCTTACAGGTGAGTAAAAGCACCATGGCAGATGATACACCATGGGGTTTCTCCTCCCTGAAATCCCCCTCCCAGCAGTCATTCAAAAGCCCAAAGGGGGTCTTCCTAGGCTCCTCTTTGCTTTCGCTTTGCTAACTTCCTTGCTAGGAAAACCCATTGTAAGCTCAGCAGAACAGTGACCCGTCCTTTTTGCTCCCCCAATAACTTTGAATGTGTGGAGAACACCCCAGAGCATGCAAGGAGGAGGAGGAGGAGCTGATCTCTGCATACGGTTCTTGCAGATCCATTGTGGAGTCAGATTGATGGGGGGCACGAAGCCAAACACCACCCCAGACCCTACATGGCTCACTTGGGGATTACTGGGGGCACTAACTGTGTCGGATTCCTTGTGGCACCCCAATGGGTAATGACAGGTGCGCACTGCGATGGGTAAGTCTCACTAATCCCTCCTTGATTCTTAGCAGGGATGGTCATAGAATCAGAGAACTGTACAGTTGGAAGGGATGTGGGATGCGGGTGGCGCTGTGGGTAAAACCTCAGCGCCTAGGACTTGCCGATCGTATGGTCGGCGGTTCGAATCCCCGCGGCGGGGTGAGCTCCCGTCGTTCTGTCCCAGCTCCTGCCCACCTAGCAGTTCAAAAGCACTCTCAAGTGCAAGTAGATAAGATCAAGGGAAGTAATAGTGCCACTGTATTCTGCTCTGGTCAGACCTCACCTGGAGTACTGTGTCCAGTTCTGGGCGCCAGAGTTCAAGAAGGACACTGACAAACTGGAACGTGTCCAGAGGAGGGCAACCAAAATGGTCGAAGGCCTGGAAACGATGCCTTATGAGGAACGGCTAAGGGAGCTGGGCATGCTTAGCCTGGAGAAGAGGAGGTTAAGGGGTGATATGATAGCCGTGTTCAAATATATAAAAGGATGTCACATAGCGGAGGGAGAAAGGCTGTTTTCTGCTGCTCCAGAGAAGTGGACACGGAACAATGGATCCAAACTACAAGAAAGAAGATTCCACCTAAACATTAGGAAGAACTTCCTGACAGTAAGAGCTGTGTGACAGTGGAATTTGCTGCCAAGGAGTGTGGTGGAGTCTCCGTCTTTGGAGGTCTTTAAGCAGAGGCTTGACAGCCATATGTCAGGAGTGCTCTGATGGTGTTTCCTGCTTGGCAGGGGGTTGGACTCGATGGCCCTTGTGGTCTCTTCCAACTCTATGATTCTAAGTAGGGACCGCTTTATAGCGGGAAGGTAAACGGCATTTCCGTGTGCGGCGCTGGTGCTGGCTCGCCAACTGCAGCTTCGTCACGCTGGCCACGTGACCCGGAAGTGTCTTCGGACGCCGCCCGCTCACGGCCTCTAGAGCGAGATGAGCACGCGACCCCAGAGTCGGACACGACTGGCCCGTACGGGCAGGGGTACCTTTACCTTTACCTTTACAGTTGGAAGGGACTGCAAGGGTGATCTGGTCAGCTAAAGCACCCATGATGACCACCTAACCATCAAGGTGCGCAGCTGATTGCATGGAGGGAGCCTGGTCTTTTGCACGGGGGCCAGGAGGGGATTGAGTCCTGGCATCTCTGACACTAACTGATGCTCTCTTTCCAGCATCCGTTATGTCTACTTGGGGGGACATCACAGCTCCGTTGAAGAACCCTCCCAGCAAGCGTTTAGAGTTGTGGCTAACTACCCACATCCTGAATATGAGAAACACTTCTCCTCAAACGATATCCGTCTGCTCAAGGTAGCTTGCTCCAAGCAATCTCTCCTTCTATCTTCCCCCCGAGGTCAGTGATCCTAAAGGCAGAAGTGGTCAAGGCTCTCCTCACCGTCCCAATGTGTGCAGCATAATGAACTAGACATTGTGCAGTTTACCCTGGCATTGGATAACCAAAAGTCTCTTCCGTGGCAGCCCAGAAATCATTAAATTCGGAGTAGGTGGCTTCTTGTAGGAGTTTTTAACTTAAAACATTTTTAGTTGTATTCTTTTAGTATTGAAATGTTTGCCAGAATGCATCTCTGGGTTATTTGTTATTTAAAATGCATCTCTGGCTTATTTGTGGGGCACAGGAATTCGTTCATTCTTTTTTCAAAATATAGTCCGGCCCCCCACAAGGTCTGAGGGACAGTGGACCGGCCCCCTGCTGAAAATGTTTGCTCTCCCCTGTGCTAAGGGCTCCTGCACGATTCCTCTTGTCCCACCAGAGGTAATAAAACCCACGTCCGTCAAAAGGCTGAAGAGTTAAGTGCCAGGACTCTCCCACTTAGGCAAGCATCAAGACCATGGTTGCTAAAGACACTATTTCTTCAGAATATTGCAACGACTTGTATTTCTCAAAAAGTCCCCAGCCCCGTGATTTCTAAAGAAACAACACCCTATAGAACGTTTGACCACAGATTTGGGGATTCAGTGGAGAATCCCCATTGCATTGACAGGACTCTTGCTGGTGCAACCATATAGTTGAACGTGGGCCATTAATATTATCCATGCCATGATATTATCATTCTGTATTATGAATACATTCTGCTACTTTTTTTGCCCAAAGTGCCCCATTTTAGAGGCACCAGACTCCCCCAAGCAACACTAAGCCAATGAGCTCTCTCCCATCTCTCCTTTCCGCAGCTGAATTCCAAGGCTACTTTGAACGAATACGTCCAGATCGTGCCCTTGCCCAAATTCGACCGGGACCTCTCCGATGGGACTCCCTGCAGCGTGGCAGGATGGGACTGGGTTTACAAAGGCTGGTCACCAAATGTCACTATCTTTGGCCGTAGTCGATGCAAGAGGAGGTATCCTTACTATTACAATTACGGGAAGCTCTGTTCCAATTGGCAGAACAAGACTGTTTTCAAGGTGAGAGCCAGCAGAAGCAGTGAGTGGGAGGATCAGAGGTGGGGGATCCTTCTGAGGGATTATTCTCCTCTCCAGCAATAGAGACATGGGCAGATGCCAATCTACTTACACCTGGCCTGACCAACCCAGCGGCTTCATAGAATCTCTGCCAATTCCCAGGGGTGGATGTTGAGTGATGCCCTTCACTTCTGTGCTTCACAGGCACTCCAAGGGTCCCCAAAAGCGAAGCTGGAGTTATTTAGGCTTGCATCCTGCTAAGGGCTCCTCCACAACTCCTCTTGTCCTGCTTCTTTTCCAGGAGAAAACCGGTCTTTGGAGCTGAATAGGAGCAAACAACAAAGGAGTTTTCTGCAGATTGCTGTTTGTTCCGATTTAGAGCTAAAGAGCTGATTTTCCCTGGGAAAAGAGTGGGGCAAGGAGGAAACTGCTCGGATAGGACAAGCGAGCCCTATGTCCTACTGAGAGCAGACCCACTGAAATCAACACTCATTGTGTGTCATAGTATTATGGGATGCCACCCTAGGTCCGGTCCTCCTTTTAAACACAAGCAGAGCTGATTTATGCTTTCTGAACTTATAGCGGAACTGAAAATTGGTTCTCTTTTATAATGGCCAAATAGTTCTCCACTCAAATAATATTTACATAAAGGAATGCATTAGCAGGAAGAGCACCTATACAGTGGTACCTCGGGTTAAGTACTTAATTCATTCCGGAGGTCCGTACTTAACCTGAAACTGTTCTTAACCTGAAGCACCACTTTAGCTAATGGGGTCTCCTGCTACTGCCGTGCCGCCGGAGCACGATTTCTGTTCTCATCCTGAAGCAAAGTGCTTAACCTGAAGCACTATTTCTGGGTTAGCAAAGTCTGTAACCTGAAGCGTATGTAACCTGAAGCGTATGTAACCCGAGGTGCCACTGTAAATGCATATATTGGTAAAACCGATGTACAAAAATGCATTTGAGTAGAAAGACATTTGTCAGAGACTGCCTCCAGGTCCCAGCTCACAGAGGACCAACGCTAGCCAGTAGAACTGTACAAAAGTCTTTATTGAAATATAGTTTCCATTTTCAAACCCTAGCGTGCGTCTCTACGTCTAGACCCTAGATCGGCGAAGCTCCGTCTGAGTCTCCGCCCCCTGTACACCAGCTTAAGACTCTAGCCTTCCCCCACCTCTTCCGTCTCTCCTTTCGCCTCTGGGTCCTACCACCCCCCGGGGTCCCTTCCTTCCTGGACACTTCGGATGCGGACCCCTCGGACTCTTCCCCCTCCTTTCGGCGGGCTTTAGGACCTGGCTCCCTTTCCGGGCTGCTCATTGCGCCACCCTCTTGTACATTTGAACTTGGCGCGCGCGCGCTGTCTCCGACCCTCCTTTTGACCGTTTCCTCACTCTCTGACGCAGGCGTGGCTAACCCCGACTCATGTCCTTCCGCTGACGGAAAGCTGCCTGGTGCCGATGCCTGGGACTCCTCCCCCCTACTGCTCTCTGGTGGGGAAGCTGGTCCCGATTTCCAGCTGCTGCTCTCTGAGTCCCCTCTGGCCCCTCCTTCCTGGGGTGTTCCCTTTGGCAACCCCCTAGCTCTGACCACGGGAGCCCCTTTCTGTGAATCCTCCGATTCGCTGGAGAGACTTAGAGACCTCGGGCGGCTATCATCGCTAACTTCTCCCTCGGATTCCTCCCCCTCGGTCTCTAATCCCTCCCTTTCCTGCCCCTCTGCTCCTGAGCCCCTGACAACATTGCTCTCCAAAATCAATATATTACGAGAAATGTCCACCAAGATCTCCACTCAGAATTGAAGGATCCACCCAACAGGAACCTGGCCGTTTGCCCTGGTTCAAGCACCAGAGTTTCGCCACAAGGTGGATCCAAATCTTCCCCCAGCTGCCATGTCTTATCTCTCTCTCCTCTCCACAGGGGATCACGGGTGGCCCCTTGGTGTGCGATGGCGTGGCAGAAGGAATCATCTTGTACCGCTTTCCTGGAATTTACACTCGCATCTCCTACTACCTGCCATGGATCAAGAGAACCATGAATCTGTGAACAGAAGAAGCAACCGTGGTGACATTGTGCCTACTCCTAATGCTTTTGCTTGCTGAATAACCTGCTTGGCTTGCATTCTGCAACAACACACACACACACACACACACACACACACAGACCCTCAATGGCTGTGACACAGGAAGATCTATCAGATGTTTCATACAGGATGGTGTTTGGGCCTTCACTGCCTCCCAATCCCCTTGAAGAAAACCCTTCCACGGACCTCCATCTCCCTCAAACAGCTCCTCCCTTCTCCCTTACTCCCCCTAATGCAGGGATGGAGGACCTGTGGCCCCCAGATGCTGGAGTCCAGCAACATCTCTCCAGCCAAAGACGGTCCAAATGTCTGGATAGCATCATGTTCCTTTAGATCAGGAGGGAAGGACCTGTGACTCTCTAAATGTTCCTGGACTCCAACTCCCATCAGTCCTGGCCAGTTTAGCCAAATGTGAGGGCTGATGGGAGTTGAAGTTCATCAACATCTGGATGGGCAATATGTCAGCCACCTCTGCTTTAGAGGACTCCTCTGGCTCTTCCTCCCAGAGCCCCGCAGACCTGCCATTGGAACCTGCATTCTGGGTCAAGGTCAGGTCAAGCTCCTTGAGGTTGAGGGATGTGGGACGTGGTCCTCTCAGCCAACAGGGAAGGACTCTATCTCATTTCTAAAGGGATCCTCTCTGTATTTTATCAGCCCCCCAAAGACCACCCTAACCTCTAGGATTCCTAGATGCAGATCTAAAACACTTTGGCACCCACAACACCTCACAAATAACCTTTTCACAGAATAAACTCCCCTAAGCGGTGGGTTGTCGCAATGTGCTGTAGGGATGGAGGAGACATTTAATATTCAGCCTGGATTGAAAGTTCACACTTTCTGAAACAAGGTTCACACCAAAAACAGTCATCCTCTAAAATTCACATTTCTCCAGATTTTGCAGTTTAGGTCTCCAGCCAAGTCATGTTTATGGGAATGCACTTAATGGGAGAAAAGTGTGTCCTTTGATGCAAGGAATAGTTTAAAAAAGCACGCCAAAAATGCATTATCTTATGGCAAACTGCTTTGCAAAAAAATGTGAATTTGTGGCACGATTGCATACAAAAGTGTGTATCAAAAGAAATTCACATTAAAATGCTGTTGAATTTTCATGAGTCTTCCGTCCGTTCTTAAAAAAAAAAAAAACAAGCCTGCAAACTTATACAGATATGTGGATAACTGAACTTATGATGGGGGAAAAAAGAAGCTGGAAGGCATAAAAGAGGACAATTTGTTTATCCATGTCTATGCCTGCCAACCTAGCAGTTCGAAAGCACCCCCGGGTGCAAGTAGATAAATAGGGACCGCTATCTAGCGGGAAGGTAAACGGCGTTTCCGTGTGCGGCTCTGGCTCGCCAGAGCAGCGATGTCACGCTGGCCACGTGACCCGGAAGTGTCTCCGGACAGCGCTGGCCCCCGGCCTCTAGAGTGAGATGGGCGCACCAACCCCAGAGTCTGTCAAGACTGGCCCGTACGGGCAGGGGTACCTTTACCTTTACCTTTATGCCGTAGGCATGGGCGACTTCAACTACCTTGACATGGACAGGCTGCCCTTGTGTCCCTGCCATAACCAAGAGGTAAAAATGTCTAGTTGCGTGGCGAGTTCCCGCCTCCCACACAGAAATAAAGACACGAGACACAAGAATTCGAGTTAATGGGTCAAATTAGGCCACAACTTTATTGATTACAGGAATTGAGCGGTATTGGCTTAGGCATTGGTCCTATCAACTAACCGTCTTCAGCCCGCTTGCTTGAAGGGTTCACCACCAGTAGGGGGAGTCCCACTGATGGACATCAACTAGGAGCTCCCCTGGGGTCACCGCTCGGGGGCGTGCTTTGGGCCCACACCTCCATAGGCTTAGGACGAGGCCATGCCCCCCGGAATCCTTTACCGGACTACCCTTTGTTTTGGGGGAAGGTGATGGCGCTTCCTTCCTCCCCTTCACCTGCATCATAATACCCCTACCAATGCCTAACCGCCCATACTGGGAGTTGTGACGGTTTGCTACGAGGTAGGCGAAAACCAAGTGGCTGCTGCCAATCTGCCAATTGGAAAAAATTCCTACCAGTCCCCTTGACGGCGACCAACCGAAGTCCATAGCAACGTCAGAGAGCCTAGCCTAATGGGTGGGAGGGGAGGGAAAACCTGATCAGCTGAGGCGAGGGAAAGAGGGAGATCCTCGGCCGCGCCACCCTAAATAGAGCCGGCCACACCTCCTGTGCCAGCCGATTGGCTGGCCGGGGTGGTGATGCGTCTGAGGATTCCCCTGGTATCACGGGGGCTGAAAGCCAGCCCCCGCGTATGTGGGGAGGGACGTGAAGCCCGCAACCCCACCTCCTCCTTAGCTCGGAAGTGGCTTTACCCCAAAGGACTGTGTCCTCTGTCGTCCCCTTCTCCTTGTGCCCTCTATCTTTCCCAACATCAGGGTCTTTCCCAGGGAGTCTTCTCTTCTCATGAGGTGGCCAAAGTCTTGGAGCCTCAGCTTCAGGATCTGTCCTTCCAGTGAGCACTCAGGGCTGATTTCCTTCAGAATGGAGAGGTTTGATCTTCTTGCAGTCCATGGGACTCTCAAGAGTCTCCTCCAGCACCAGAACTCAAAAGCACCCATTCTTCGGCGATCAGCCTTCTTTATGGTCTAGCCACCAGTGGAACAGGCCAAATCTCTGATATGGGGAGAGAGTTGTTAGTTTGATGGTAGAGCCCTGCCTTGAATGCAGAAGATCTTTGGTTCAATTGCTCTAGTTAGAAACGGGCATGGTCAGCGATGGATGATGCCCATTGCGACTGTCAAGGAGGAATGTGGAAAGATTCAGGACAAAGCAGAGACGCCTTCTTCATGTAGTTAGTGCATAGGTAAACTCTGGAACTCCCTCCAAGTCTCCCAATATTAATCTTTGTCACATGTCCATGAGTTTTACGGTTGAATGGCCAGGCCCCCAGACACACACACCCCGAAACACACCAAAGTAAGAGGAAAATAATCAGACAAGACACAAAACATTGGGGCAAGCCACCTCCGTGCCACAGCTGAGGGCATGAAAGAGGCAAAGAGATTTCCAGGCTGTTTGGAAACTCATTAAAAGACCTGAGGTGAAGGTGGTTCTCTTTGCCGCTTTCAATCAAGTGGCCACCGAAACCATTAGGAATCCACTGTCCTGTTGGAAAGAAAGGCAGTATACAAATCCAAAGGTCCGTCTAGTTAAAGCTATGGTTTTCCCAGTAGTGATGTATGGAAGTGAGAGCTGGACCATAAAGAAGGCTGATCGCCAAAGAATGGATGCTTTTGAATTCTGGTGCTGGAGGAGACTCTTGAGAGTCCCATGGACTGCAAGAAGATCCAACCTCTCCATTCTGAAGGAAATCAGCCCTGAGTGCTCACTGGAAGGACAGATCCTGAAGCTGAGGCTCCAAGACTTTGGCCACCTCATGAGAAGAGAAGACTCCCTGGAAAAGACCCTGATGTTGGGAAAGATAGAGGGTGCAAGGAGAAGGGGACGATAGAGGACGAGATGGTGGGACAGTGTTCTCGAAGCTACCAGCATGAGTTTGACCAAACTGCGGGAGGCAGTGGAAGACAGAAGTGCCTGGCGTGCTCTGGTCCAGGGGGTCACGAAGAGTCGGACACGACTAAACGACTAAACAACAACAACATACAAATCCAATAAAATAATCTTAATCATAATATTATAATAGTAACAGCTGCTTGAGATTTCCAAAGCTAGTCTCTGGTTTTAATAATACATTGTCTTCATTACTCTGATTTCATAAACTTTTGCTTAAAAAGACTCCAATTCCGGGATCACTCCATTTCTCATTTTTTCCAGTCTCCCCATCTGACTATCAGATTGCCGTTCATGGTGGGATCAGCCACGTGGATGGAGAGAAACGATAAGCCTGCCTATCAGATCTCAAGTCTGTCTCCAGGCACTGCGGTCGTCTGCAAAGGACGCAGAGTTTGACCTGGTATAAGGCCACTTTCTATGGAAGAGTCCAATCCAATCTAATATTTGTCACAGTCAGTGATATTCAGAGTGTGAGTGCCCTTGCCTAGTGTTCCTGTAATGGCACCGTCTGTGAGCCAGAGGCAGGAATCAGCACAGGGAACTGAGGTGATCTGCCATTGCTGGCTGGCAAATGCAATCCAGAGTCATTCCCTTTGCCTCCTGCGAATCCACTGGATTCCCCAGCGAACCAGGATTCCCATTCATTCTCTTTCAGTCTTCCCTGATTTATTCCAGGTCACCGGTTTTCCAAAACAAAAGAAGAGGACAAATTCATGGCAATCATTCAATGGCTCATTTCGGAAGGGGAAACTGGGGGTTCTACCTTCAGGAACAGAGTAGCTGGTGAAAGCCAGATTTGGGGGTGAACACTAGGGGAAGAATGGGACGTGGGTGGGGCTGTGGTCTAAACCACAGAGCCTAGGGCTTGCCGATCAGAAGGTCGGTGGTGCAAATCCCCGCAATGGGGTGAGCTCCCGTTGCTCGGTCCCTGCTCCTGCCAACCTACCGTTCGAAAGCATGTCAGTGTGCAAGTAGATAAATAGGTACCGCTCTGATGAGAAGGTAAATGGCATTTCTGTGCGCTGCTCTGGTTTGCCTGAAGTGGTTTAGTCATGCTGGCCACATGACCTGGAAGCTGTCTGCAGACAAACATCGGCTCCCTCGGCCAGTAAAGCGAGATGAGCGCAGCAACCCCAGAGTTGGCCACGACTGGACCTAATGGTCAGGGGTCCCTTAACCATTTATGACCATCACTGTTAAAAATCAGGGAGGGATTCGTGATACCAGTGTGGTGTAGTGGTTAAGAGCGGTGGACTCGTAATCTGGTGAACCGGGTTCGATTCCCCGCTCCTCCACCTGCAGCTGCTGGGTGACCTTGGGCCAGTCACACTTCTCTCAAGTCTCTCAGCCCCACTCACCCCACTCACCCCACTCACTCACTTGTTGTGGGGGAGGAAGGGAAAGGAGATTGTTGGCTGCTTTGAGACTCCTTAGGGTAGTGATAAAGCAGGATATCAAATCCAAACTCTTCTTCTTCTTCTTCTTACCGATTACAGTGCACAGCCGTCGTAACCCACTGGGGCACCGTGAGGAATCCACCACAGTTGAAGTTACAAATGTTTTTCCTAGCAAGTAATTTAGCGAAGAGTGGGAAGTCTCTGCTCCTTTCAACCAAGTGGCCACAGAAACTGTGTCCTGTTGGAAAGCAGGGAGGCATACAAATTTAATAAATAATAAGGAGAAGAAGATAATATTAATAACAACAGCCACTTGAGATTTCCAAAAGCAGGTCTCTGATTTTGCTTTAATGAATACATTGTCTTCATTACTCTGATTTCAGAAACCTTTGTCTAAAATGTCTTCAATTCTGGGATCACTCCGTTTCTCACTTTTTCCAGTCTCCCCATCGGACTATCTGATTGCCGTTCGTGGTGGGATCAGCCACGTGGCCAACGAGAAACGATCAGCCTGCCTATCAGATCTCAAGTCCAGATTGTGCCTTCCTGGGGAAGGTGGAGTCCAGAGGCTGGAGGCCATAAAAGCCACGGGGTCAAGAGGCTGAAGAGTTAAGCGCAGGCATCTCCCTCCTTGGCAAGCATCAAGATGTGGAGACTCCGCCAGGTTCTTGTTCTGCTGCTCCTGTCCTTCTCCTCAGCCCTTACAGGTGAGTAAAAGCACCATGGCAGATGATGCACCAGGGCCTTTCTTCTCCCTGAACTCCTCCGCCCAGCCGTCCTTCCCTCTCTGATCACGACTTGACTGTCTGTCTCCGGGCACTGTGGTCTTCTGCAAGGGATGTTTCCTACATTCAGGGTGTGGGTGCCCTGTGCTAGTGTTGCTGTGATGGCACCATCCATGGACCAGAGGCAGGAATCAGCACAGAGGTGATTATGCCATTGCTGGGTGGCAAATCCAATCCAGACTCATTGCCTTTGCCTCCAGTGAATCCCCAGCAAACCAGGATTCCCATCCATTGCCTGATTCTTCCTTCCTCCCCTGATTTATTCCAAGCCACCGGTTTTCCAAAACTGGAGGAGCAGACAAATTCATGGGGATCATTCAATGGCTCATTTCGGAAGGGGAAACTGGGGGTGCTATCTTCGGGAACAGAGTACCCGATGAAAGCAAGATTTGGGGTGAACACTAGGGGAAGACCGTAGCCCTGTAGGTATCATGGTAGCCATAGCCTTGTGCTGATGTGACTTTAGAGTTTGCAATATTATCTGCATTTTTCTAAGCTGATTTCAGGCCACAACAGTTCCTGGAGGCTTCCTGTTCTATTAGGGCACAGACTGAAATCTGAGCTGAGCACGATAAGAGGGGAATCTGTGCTGAATCAATACAGGGCTGAGACTAAGGCTGGGGGATTTACTAACAGGGATTAGTCACCCACCAAGGTGAATGACACTGTGTGGGGGTTGGACTAGCTTCTGTGATCCTATGATTCTGCCCTGCGTTATTCTCCTTGCTTTTTCCTTGGGGAGGGGCTGCAGCTCAGCGGAAGAGAAGCTGCTTTGCATTGCAAAAGTCCTGATTTCAATCCGCAACAGCATATCCAGTTAATAATAATAATAATAATAATAATAATAATAATAATAATTTATTTGTACCCTGCCCATCTTCCATAGAAAGCAAAAATACACTAAAATATCACACATTAAAAACTTCCCTGAACAGGGCTGCCTTCAGATGTCTTCTGAATGTCAGGTAGTTATTTATCACTTTGACATCTGGTGGGAGGGCGTTCCACAGGGCGGGCGCCACCACCGAGAAGGCCCTCTGCCTGGTTCCCTGTAACTTGGCTTCTCGCAGTGAGGGAACCGCCAGAAGGCCCTCGGCGCTGGACCTCAGTGTCCAGGCTGAACGATGGGGGTGGAGACGCTCCTTCAGGTATACTGGACCGAGGCCATTTAGGGCTTTAAACGTCAACACCAGCACTTTGAATTGTGCTTGGTCTCCTTTCCTTGGGAGCCGCTTTTGGCAGTCCTTGCAGGAGAATCCTGAGCTAATGGAACGAAGGGGGTCTTCCTAGGCTGCTCCGTGCTTTCACTTCTCTAACTTCCTTGCTAGGAAAATGAATAGTAAGCTCACTGGGACGGTGACCCATCCTTTTGCCACCCCAATAACTTTTAATGTGTGGAGGACACCCCAGAACACGCAAGGAGGAGGAGAAGGAGCTGATCTCTGCATACGGTTCTTGCAGATCCATTGCGGAGTCAGATTGTTGGGGGCCACGAAGCCAAGCCCCACTCCAGACCCTACATGGCTTACTTAGAGGATCCCGAGGGCTATATCTGTGGCGGATTCCTCGTGGCGCCCCAGTGGGTAATGACGTCTGCGCACTGCAATCGGTAAGTCTCACTAATCCCTCCTTGATTTTTAGCAGGGATGGTCATGGAATCATAGAACTGTATAGTTGGAAGGGGCTGCAAGGGTCATCTGGTCAGCTAAAGCACCCATGACAGGTGGCCACCTAACCATCAAGGTGCGCAGCTGGTTGTATGGAGGGAGCCTGGTCCTTTGCACGGGGGCCAGGAGGGGATTGAGTCCTGGCATCTCTGACACTAACTGATGCTCTCTTTCCAGCACCTATAGGGTCATCTTGGGAGCACATAACACCCGCCTTAACGAAACCTCTCAGCAAGTATTCACCATTAAGGATAACTATGAACACCCTTCTTATTATATCGACAAGAAGAGCGCCTCAAACGATATCCGTCTGCTCAAGGTAGCTTGCTCCAAGCAATCCCCCTTTCTATCTTCCCCCCGAAGTCAGTGATCCTGAAGGCAGAAGGGGTCAAGGCTCTCCCTCCCTCCCAATGTGTGTAGCATAATGAAGTAGACATTGTGCAGTTTACCCTGGCATTGGGGGGCCAAATGTCCCGTTTGCCCAAAGTTCCCCATTTTAGAGGTACCAGATTCCCCCAAGGGCTTCCTCAAGCAACACTGAACCAATGAGCTCTCTCCCATCTCTCCTTTCCGCAGCTGAACTCGAAGGCTACTTTGAATGAATACGTCCAGATCCTGCGCTTGCCCAAATTCGACCGTGACCTCTCCCATGGGACCCCCTGCAGCGTGGCAGGATGGGGCCTCGTTTGCAAAGACTGGGCACCAGACACACTCTTTGAGGCCAATGTTGCCATCTATGGCCATAGGCAGTGCAGCGATTTGTATCCTAATCTCGATGATGGGCAGGTCTGTGCCGGGAGACCCGGCGAGCCTGAAGATGCTTTCAAGGTGAAGGGCAGCAGAAGCAGCAAGCGATGGGATCTGGGGGGGGGGGGGACGGACCTGCATGACTTCCCCAGTTATGCACCCCACCCTTCTCCAGCAAAATGGATACGGGCTTGTATTCTACTAAGGCAGGGGTCCTCAACCCGCGGCTCCGGAGCCGCATGTGGCTCTTTTACACCTTTGCCGCGGCTCCGGGGCAGATACTAGCGAGGGGAGGAGGCGCATTGTGCGCCCCGACACTCCCCACTGTGGCGGGCGCTGTACTGGCTGTGACGTCGCATGGGGGACGGTGCGTGTGTTAGTCACGCACCGTCCCGACGTCACCTTCCCACCCGCTGTCAGATCGGACATTAAGGTAAGAAACAATATACGCAGTGTTATATTTGTTTTAAATGTCGCAATGGTTTTGCGGCTCCCAGTTTTTTTCCTTCGGAAATGGGTCCAAGTGGCTCTTTTTGTCTTAAAGGTTGCAGACCCCTGTACTAAGGGTTCCTTCCCAATTTCACTTGTCTTGCTGCTTTCCCTGGGGGGGTCGCTCCTTAGCGCTCAACCACGACAATCAGCCATCAAGCTTTGCATGGGTTGCCGTTTGTTCCAATTTAGAACTTAAATAGTCGGTTTTCCTGGGAAAGGAAGGAGTGGACGAGCCCCAAGTCATACTGAGAGTAGATCGACTAGTAACCTGGCAGTCTGCCCTGGTTCAAGCACGAGAGTTGGCCACAATGTGGATCCAAATCATCCCCCAGCTGCCATCTTTGTTCTCTCCTCTCCACAGGGCGATTCGGGTTGCCCCTTGGTGTGCTATGGCGTGGCAGAAGGAATCGTCTCGTATGGCAATCCCTGCCCTCCAGCAGTTTACACTCGCATTGGCCATTACCTTCCATGGATCAAGAAAACCATGAAATTGTAAACGTTGTGGCTTCTTTTTTTCTAACGCTTTAGCTTGCTGATAACCTGCTTGGCTTGCATTCTGCAACAAAACACACACACACCCTCCCTCGATGGCGGTGAAAATGGAAGATCTATCAGATGTTTCATACAGGATGGTGTTTGGGCAAGTGCCTTCACTCCCTCCCGCCCCCTTGAAGAAAATCCCTCTCACCCTTTTGCGCCCTGATTTCCACCCTTGTTTGCATTAAAAAGGGGTGAGCCTTAAAAGTTGCCAGTTTACCATTTCACATGCCAAACTCCTCCAGGCTAATGGTTGGGGTGACATACCAGAGGGACAGAGGGGAAATTAAATTCAGCTCAAAGGTAACATTCACACTTCCTGGAATAAGATGCCAAACGCAGCCATCCTTTCAAATTCGCCCTTCTCTGAATTTTGCAGTTTGGCTCCCCAGGCAAGTTTAGTGCATCAAAATGCAGATACTGGAATGAGGTGTGTCTATCAGTGTGCATAGCAGCGAAAGGAGCCTGCCCCAAATGCCTTATTTTGGGGGGATCGCTTTGCAAAGACGCGCCAGTTTGGCAAACTTGCATGCACCTCTGTATCTCAAGAGTAATTCACAATAAACTGCTAATGCATCCACACAAATGTGGTTTTTTTTGAATTGCAAGCTGATGTGTATATGGGGTGCATTGAACTGAAGAGGGGCAAGATGAGAAATTGGGAGATACCCCAATGGACAGATTCACCCCTCCCTAGTTGTGGACTTGTGGGGAGGGGAGGGTTTGAAATCAGGAGCTTTTTATGAGATCCCCACCAATCTGTCTACTCGTCTGCATGCAGTGCTGGGGCTCCACCCCCAAAGCCTCTCTCCCCAAATCAGAGATTTGGCCTGTTTCAGTGCTGGCGTCTTGCACTGGGACTTGCTGGCATCCATCTGTCTCAGGAGACGACATACCCTCCCACCTTCCTCAGGGGTAAATAGGGACGCTAGCCTGGGCTTTGAGGCACAACTTCTTCTCCAGTGCCAGGTGGCTCTGGCAGATGCCCTGTAACCTCACTTCTCGCAGGGAGGGAACCACCAGAAGGCCCTTGGAGCTGGACCTCAGTGTCTGGGCTGGACGATGGGGGTGGAGACACTCCTTCAGGTATACTGGGCCAAGACTGTTAAGGTCAGCACCAACACTTTGAATTGGGCTCGGAAACGTACTGGGAGCCACATAGGTCTTTCAGGATGGGCGTTATATGGTCTTGGCGGACGCTCCCAGTCCCCAGTCTAGCTGCCGCATTCTGGATCAGTTGTAGTTTCTGGGTCACCCTCAAAGGTAGCCCCACATAGAGCGCATGGAAGTAGTCCAAGTGGGAGACAACCAGCCTTCTCAGCCCTCCTGGGCCAATGTGCAATGTGACACCCCAAGCTATCTGCCACAAGCAAGATCTGCCAACTTTGCCCTAGGCAAAGTGCTTTCGAACTGCTAGGTTGGCAGGAGCAGGGACCGAGCAACGGGAGCTCACCCTGTCGTGGGGATTCGAACTGCCGACCTTCTGATCGGCAAGTCCTAGGCTCTGTGGTTTAACCCACAGCGCCACCCGCGTCCCAACTTTACACTCTGTGCCACTCCAGCCTTCTGTGGCTGGAGAGATCAATGCATGATGACATGCAGGTGGGGTTGATGAAGACATCCAGTTTTGCTGCTACAGGTGCACTGTGGCACTGTCTTCTCTATAAACAGATACTTATTTTTTAAACATGCAAATGTTTCAACTTCGTGATATATGTGGGTCCTCTCTATTTGTTTCCTATTGTACTGTAAGGGACGCGGGTGGTGCTGTGGGTCAAACCACAGAGCCCAGGACTTGCCGATCAGAAGGTCGGTGGTTCAAATCCCCATAATGACGGGGTGAGCTCCCGTTGCTCGGTCCCTGCTCCTGCCCACCTAGCAGTTCGAAAGCACGTCAAAGTGCAAGTAGATAAATAGGTACCACTCTGGCGGGAAGGTAAACGGCATTTCCGTGCACTGCTCTGGTTCACCAGAAGTGGCTTAGTCCTGCTGGCCACATGACCCGGAAGCTGTACGCCGGCTCCCTCGGACAGTAAAGCGAGATGAGCTCCGCAACCCCAGAGTCGGCCACGACTGGACCTAATGGTCAGGGGTCCCTTTACCTTTACTGTACTGTAAACCACTTAGAATTCATAAATGAAATAAGCTGCCGTCCTCACAATGCACGTTCCGCCATCATCTAACACGGGGCAGCAGAGATCATTTCTTCCATGAGCTTTCCTCCTTCCTCTCCCTTCCCCCTCCCACTTGCCTCCAAAGCTTAATTAATTAATAATTGCCCGTAAAATACTCCACGATGCTTAGCGCTAATAAAAAAGCCTCCCCGCTTAAGTAGCATTTTATTATTATAGACGGCAAAATAAATAAGGGCCTTCTTTGGCCACCGCTATTTAGGACGAAGGGAGGGAGACAGAGAGAATCGAACCCACCGGTGCCTCTCATTTAAAATTGCCCACTTTGCTATGTTTTGAGAGCTAATAAAGTGTTTGTTTGTTTGGGGGGGCATGTTTCTGATGAAGTGAACGGTTAAGAGGCGAAGATTGGGGGGCTGGGGAGAGAGACAGGTTGCTTATGGCTGAGAAAGAACATACCCACAAATCATTCACACCACCCTCCTCCCTTATCAGTGACTTGAAATAATTAAACTCCATACATCTTGTGTGGCAGGAATCCTCCCTCCCCTCTCCCCTCCTTTAGAATATTTGCATTGCAGGCTGATTAAGCTGTAATTATCACCCATTTACCGCCTGAGATGCAAAGAGCATTTTTCACTCTTGACAGGAAAGTGCAATGCTTTTTTCTGTGTGTGGTTCCAGTTGTTGCTACTGAAAACAGAGGATAAGGAAGAAGAGCAAAATATCCCCCCCCCTCTCCTTTTAGCAGTTATAAGCGCAAGCTGCAAGCCGGCGAAGTCCCAGGGTCCACGCTGGGGACTGGCCTTGGTTATACAGCAAAGTCAGTGATTATTTTTTTTTACCTGCGGTTCTGGCATTGTAGAGGGTTGGACTAGATCAGGGACAGCCAACTTCCCAGAGACTGCGATCTACTCACACAATTAAAAACTGGCAGTGATCTACCAATTCTTTGGGGGGGTGTTTCAGGTCAAAGTTGTTGAGCTTCTTTTAGGGAGGAAAATCTCAGTTTCGGGGGGGGGGGGGATCAGGATGAAGGAATAAATAAAGGAAGTTGCTCAACAAGAGATCACTAATGTGAGCCGGTGTGGTGTGGTGGTTATGAGCGGTAGACTCGTAATCTGGTGAACTGGGTTCGAGTCTCCGCTCCTCCACCTGCAGCTGCTGGGTGACCTTGGGCCAGTCATGCTTCTCTGAAGTCTCTCAGCCCCACTCACCTCACAGAGGGTTTGTTGTGGGGGAGGAAGGGAAAGGAGAAAGTTAGCCGCTTCGAGACTCCTTCGGGTACTGATAAAGCAGGATATCAAATCCAAACTCTTCTTCTTCTTCTAATGAAACAGACAGCCTCGCTGCAAGAGCTACGGTAATTCATCCCACCATTCTTGTATGTCAAGTCCCTGAAACGTCTTAAGGTGAAGAGGACTGAACCTGGGACCTTCTGCACTGGGATGGCAGATCCTGTGTTGCTGGACTCCATCTGTCAACATCACCAGTCATGTTGGCTCCTGGGTTTTGGAGCCCAACATAACTGGGTGCAGTTCTGCACAAGTTCAGAATTTCTGCCAGCAAGTTGAGGCTGCTTTCCATGGCAAACTGTTGCCTGTTGCCTGATACAGGACCTCAAGATGTGCAGAAGATGCTTCGGTCCGAGGGTATTTCATCCTGGAAGTCCAGAAAACCAATGCCGATATGCTCCTGGGAAGGCCACCTGGGTGGAGCTAAGGACCTTATAAGGGATGCCTAAAAAGGACTGTTCTGAATTGAAATTCTTTGGGGGAATGGTAAACTGAACAGAAATATCATCCAAAGTGCAACAGTGACCTCTGCTGATGAGAAAGGGGGACACAAGAAATGCAATTACAGTGGTACCTTGGGTTAAGTACTTAATTCGTTCCGGAGGTCCGTGCTTAACCTGAAACTGTTCTTAACCTGAAGCACCACTTTAGCTAATGAGGCCTCCTGCTGCTGCTGTGCCGCCGGAGGACGATTTCTGTTCTCATCCTGAAGCAAAGTTCTTAACCTGAGGTACTATTTCTGGGTTAGCGGAGTCTGTAACCTGAAGCGTCTGTAACCTGAAGCCACTGTATAGCGCTTTTTCTGTGAGATGTGCTTTTAAAAGAAAAGGTAAAGGTAAAGGGACCCCTGACCATTAGGTCCAGTCGTGACCGACTCTGGGGTTGCGGCGCTCATCTCGCTTTACTGGCCGAGGGAGCCGGCGTACAGCTTCCGGGTCATGTGGCCAGCATGACTGAGCCGCTTCTGGCGAACCAGAGCAGCGCACAGAAACGCCGTTTACCTTCCTGCCGGAGTGGTACCTATTTATCTACTTGCACTTTGACGTGCTTTCGAACTGCTAGGTTGGCAGGAGCAGGGACCGAGCAACGGGAGCTCACCCCGTCATTGCGGGGATTCGAACCGCCGACCTTCTGATTGGCAAGTCCTAGGCTCTGTGGTTTAACCCACAGCGCCACCTGTGTCCAAAAGAAAAGGTACTATTGTCTAAAAAAATCACTTTTGCACATGCAAAGCACTCAGCCCTCCTTTAAAAAAAATAAGAATAATGCTGTTTTAAGTCAGAAGAGGAAGACTCGGGACCACTATGCACCTGTGAGTCCTTAATAATAATAATAATCTCTTCACTTGGGATTCCTTAGCAAACTGGAATTCAGAAGTGTACCTTATCAACCGGGAGGAGATAATACAACCCTTAAAACACAGCGTCATAAAAGGTAAAGGTAAAGGGACCCCTGACCATTAGGTCCAGTCGTGGCCGACTCTGGGGTTGTAGCGCTCATCTCTCTTTATTGGCCGAGGGAGCCGGCGTACAGCTTCCGGGTCATGTGGCCAGCATCACTAAGCCGCTTCTGGCGAACCAGTCATAAATCTCCCCAAATTAGACTGGGATTTTAAAAGGGGGTTTTAGGGTTCTTCTCGCAGTCAAGGTGAAGGGAGGATATGTATATCTCATGGGAGTCCAAGGTCCTGAATTATCTTGCTTGAGCTTTGGAATCCAAACTGCACGTGAGAGATAAGTAGGAGAGCAATTCCTAGTGCTGACCTGGGAGGGTTGGTGCCTTTTCCAAAGCGACAGAGAATCACGAGAACGAACTCAGCCGAGTTCTCTCGCTCAAAACTTTCCGGCGATTTAAAGATAATCGGGTTGTTAGGGTTGCTTTACAGCTGGCTACGTTGCACCGTCCAAGGCTACACAAAGTCCACGCAAGAAGGAACAGGTGGAAGAATGGGGTTTTGCTTCATCGAGAAGCTGAAATGATGGGATCCAAAATACAGAGGTGTTGGATTTCGGCCTTTACTTAGCCAGAGCAATGGCTCCATCCAGCCTGCTGCAAATTTAATGCCCTGCAGATGCTTTGGCTTACGACTTCCATAAGTCCCTGTAGGAAGCAATGGTTATGCAACGCCCTAGAAACGTTCAGGTTGGCGGGCAAAATACAAATCCACCACGTCAGAGTGGACCCATTGATGTTAATGACTAAATTAGGTTTGTTTATAAAAACATTTGCATACTGCTGTCATTAAAATATGTTTGTGTGTGTGTGTGTGTGTATTCTCTTTTCTGGAAGCTCTAACACACACACACACACACACACACACACACACAGCATGCTTGAGAAATGCTTCACCTTCCTGGTATTGGTTTTGAGCATGTGTCAGACTCTCCAAGTGTCCCTATTTTCCAGGGGCATCCCTGATTTAGAGAAGACATCCCAGTTTCTGACTTAATCCTGGAATGTCCATCTTTTCCTTAGGACGTCCAGAGAGAGATTTACTTTCTTGGGCTCCATGATCACTGCAGATGGTGACAGCAGTCACGAAATTAAAAGACGCCTGCTTCTTGGGAGGAAAGCAATGACAAACCTAGACAGCATCTTAAAAAGCAGAGACATCACCTTGCCAACAAAGGTCCATATAGTTAAAGCTCAGGTTTTCCCAGTAGTGATGTATGGAAGTGAGAGCTGGACCATCAAGAAGACTTATCGCCAAAGAATGGATGCTTTTGAATTCTGTTGCTGGAGGAGACTCTGGAGAGTCCCATGGACTGCAAGAAGATCCAATCTCTCCATTCTGAAGGAAATCAGCCCTGAGTTCTCACTGGAAGGACAGATCCTGAAGCTGAGGCTCCAAGACTTTGGCCGCCTCATGAGAAGAGAAGACTCCCTGGAAAAGACCCTGATGCTGGGAAAGATGGAGGGCAGAGGGAGAAGGGGACGACGGAGGACGAGATGGTGGGACAGTATTCTCGAAGCTACCAGCATGAGTTTGACCAAACTGCGGGAGACAGTGGAAGAGAGGAGGGCCTGGCGCGCTCTGGTCCAGGGGGTCACGAAGAGGCGGACACGACTAAACGACTAAACAACAACAATTTTTCTTTCTCTTTAAATTTTATTAATGTTTTCAATGTTTATACATTTCACTAGTTTTACAATCATTTTAACATTTCAAAACAAATGAACCGAAAAAGCCTCAAAAACAAAAATGCAAAATAAATAGTAAAAAGAAAAGCGCCAAACTTAATCCGTTCCGGTTTGACTTCTGAAATGTTTGAAAATCAAAAACTGATTGGTGCAGGCTCCCAGGAAACAATAGCCGACAGCCGCGTCAGATGTTCAGCTTCCGAAAAACGTTCGAAAACCGGAACACTTACTTCTGGGTTTTCGGCGTTGGGGGACCAAGGTGTTTGGGTACCAAGGCGTTTGAGAACCATGTATTGATGGATTGCATCCATCAGAAGTTATTTACACTGTTGAATTTATCTCAACGCTGCCAACGTTTTCAGGTGTACACAATTTCCCCCCAGAATTGCAATAACCGTTTTCAAATCTTCTCCAAGCGTAGGTCTTTCTTTGCTTTCTACATGGTTCCCTCTTGCCTCTTTTTAAAATATTCACAACACCCTTGCGAGGTAAACCGGGCTGATAAGTCTATCGCCCAAGCTCACTAGTGAGAGGGATTTGTAGAGATTTATTTTTCCCCCAATTTTTTTTATTAGTTTTCACAATATTATAAACAAACAAACAAACCAGAAGGAGGAGGAGTATCAGGAAGACTGGATTAAATTTAATGATTATTTAGTTAAATATGTTAAGTTAAATTAACTGGAAACACCTTGCAGATACTTAATTGGCTTAGGATTTTATTTAAGTGATGAATTAATATGTTCAATTTCAAAATGGAAAGATCTAAGGATGTTAATGTTCAAGTTAAAGCGTGATTTGGAAAACCGTTAAAAGGACATGCATTGAAATTCAAGCAAGGGGAAGCGAGGAAGTAACTTAAAAATTGTTAATAAGTGTAATTTTTAATAAGGTTATGATTTGTGTTTGTTTTATGTGTTTGATTGTTTATAATTTTGTGAAAACCAATAAAAAAATTGGAAAAAAAATGGGGGAAAGGGAGAGGTTCCCAAAATTCAGAAGTGAGGGGGGGGAAATACTCTGCACATGCTCAGGAACACATTTAACTCTTCCCATGCTTGAGGCCTAACCTATATGAGGCGATTCCAGAGGCCCATAACCTTCCCAATGCCCTGAGTTTAAGCTTCCACCATAATTTTTTAAAACAAAAAAACGGTTTTTTGAAAAAAAAAAATAACGGTATTTTTTAAAACAAAAAAAAATCCCCGCACCGCTCTAGGCTTTCCCTCTCTTTTTCCCCGTTAAGTCCTCCAGCCACCCATAACTCCACGCGGCCCTGCCCGCTAGCGCGCATGCGCGCCTCTCTCCGGCCCGCTCGCCCCAACCGTTCCTCGCTTCCTTCCCCCTCCCAAATCTCTTATCTAACCAACCAACCAACCTTGCTTTGAAAAGAAAAGGGGCGGGGCCTCCCTTCCAAACCTTCGACGCACGTCGGCGTGCCGAAAAAACAACAACCCAACCCTTCTCCGCCCCTCCTCCGCCATTACCTCATTGGCCGGGGCGCGGCCGCTGGGCCAATCGCTTCGCCTCGGCCGCGCTCGCCGGGGCCCGCCTCTCGCCTGAGGGGGCTCGCGCGCCGATTGGCTCCCGAGGAGAGTGATGTGGGTGGGAAGGCCGGAGCCGAAGCGGGCGTCCAATGGGGCGCTCCCAGGCGGCGCCGCGCGGCGTTGCTATTGGCCGCGGCGCCCGTCGCTCGGCTTGTTGCTGAGGTTGGGTTGAGGCGCGTCAAGTTAGGTCGGCTGGGGCTGAGGAGGAGGAGGAGGGGAGGAAGGAAGGAAGGAGGTGGCGGCGGCGGTGGCGGCGGGGGGAGAAAAACCCACACAGAACCGCCCCGGTCAAAATAGCGAGGGAGGCCCGGCCAAGCTGACGGAGCCAGGCCGCTGCCGCCGCCGCCGCCGCCTCCTCTCCCTCCCGTTCGCCGCCGCCGCCGCCGGTGGGCGGGTGGGCGGCAGCCATGACGCTGGAGTCCATGATGGCCTGTTGCCTCAGCGACGAGGTGAAGGAGTCGAAGCGCATCAACGCCGAGATCGAGAAGCAGCTGCGGAGGGACAAGCGCGACGCCCGGCGGGAGCTCAAGCTCCTCTTGCTCGGTCAGTCCTGAGGGGAAGGAAGGAGGGAGGGAGGGGCGCGAACGGAGACACATAACACACACCCTCCGAAGTGGGGGGGGGCTCCCCATATCGACACCCCCACCCCCATCGAGGCCCGTTAGGAACCGAAACGAAACAATAAAACCCTCCACGGGGCCTGCTTTGAAGGCCCGCCTTGCCTTGTCCACCCCCCCATGCTTATATATATATATATATA
>JAXCMG010000040.1:4631269-4662375 GCA_034642415.1 Podarcis siculus
TATATATATATATACACACACAAAACTAATATATAGATACATACATGCATGTGTACATACACACAGATACAGATATAGGTATAGATATGCCTCGCCCACCCACCCATGCTTGTATGTAAACTAATATATAATAATAATGAAATAATGCTAATAACAATAGTAATAATTTATTTGTTCAGATGTATAGATACGTATATGCATGTGTACATGCACACACAGTGTATACACACAGATACACATCGCTGCCCGTTAGGAACTGAACCGAAACCAAAAACCCTCCACGGGGCCTCCTTTGAATGCCCGCCTTGCCTTGCCCCCCCCATGCTTATGTATGTGTGTGTGTGTGTGTGTGTGTGTGTATACACACACACACACACATATGCATGTATACACAGAGAGAGAGAGAGAGAGAATGTATACACACAGTTACAGATATTGGTATAGATACGGCTTTCCCACCCCCCCATGCTTATATATACATACACGTGCAAAACTAATATATAGATACATATATGCATGTGTACACACACACACACACAGAATGTATATATACAGATATAGATATGCCTTGCCCACCCCCTATGCTTATATATACATATACACAGAAAGCTAATACACACACACACAATGTATACACACAGATATAGGTCTAGATATGCTTTGCCCACCCCACCCATGCTTGTATATATAGTGTACAGTATACAGAAAAAAGTATGCACAAAAAGATGGATTCACACATGTAATATATATGTAAACACACACACGAAAATGTAAACACACACATATATATGCCTCCCCCCGCCCATACATATAGAGAGACATATGTACACACTCAAAAATGTATACATGCACACACATATATGTATGTACACACAGAAAATGTATATACACACGCAAATATATATATGGCTTCCCCCACCCCGCCCACTCATATATATATGTACACTCAAAAATGTATATCTGTGTATATATACACACACACACATATATATGTACACACAGAAATATGTACACGTGTATATATAATTCATAATAATATTTTTATTATTTATACCCCGCCCATCTGGCTAGGTTTCCCCAGCCACTCTGGGTGGCTTACAACACATAAAAAATGGTAAAACATTTTTAAAAATTCCTGATACCGGATTGCCTTCAGATGTCTTCTAAAAGTCAGATAGTTGTTTGTTTCCTTGACATCTGTTGGGAGGACGTTCCAGAGGGTGGGCGCCACTGCTGAGAAGGCCCTCTGCCAGTACACACACACAAATATGTACATGCACACATATAGACAAAATATATGTTTGTGTGTATATCTAAATATATATAGATACACCCCCCCAATCTTTCTATCTAAACTAAAATCAGAGAATCGTATTGTTGGGGGGAACCAAGGGGGACCATCTAGTTCAAACTCCCCCCCACACAATGCAGGAATGTGTGTTTTTTGCCCAGTGCGGGGCTTGAACCCATGGCCCCGAGTCTGAGCTACCCCATAGACGCAAATGCAACCCCCATTCCCTGTGTGGTATCTCATGGGGACAGCCACATCCCCGTAGTCTCCTTTGACCGGACTTAACCACCCAGGGGTCATTTGCCTTTTTAAAAACATTTTCATATGCATGCGCGCACACACATGTGTATGTATATATTGAACAAAATAATTGCTGCATAATCGCAATTCGTTAGACAAGTTATTGAACAAAATAAATGAGGTCTGATGAAGAAAAGGGCACGTGAATAGTCTTTGGCACCATCTGCAACGTCGTTTGTTAGCTATCTGCTGTGGGTGCTTTAGTGGAGATTCACACATTGCAGGGGGTTGGACTAGATGGCCCTTGGGGTCCCTTCCAATTCTTTAAGATTCTATATGTGCATAGAGTGAGTGAACATATACATCTGTATACATATATATACACACACACCTATAGATACACATACACAGGCACACACAGCTATATACATATACATACATATATTTATTATTATTTATTAAATTGTTGTTCACTTTATCTTGGCCAGGGCATCCTAGAGCAACTTACAACCAACCAAAAAACCCCACTGAGATGCATTAAAACCAATACATTAGAACATCTCTCAAGGTTGAATCCAAACTAACTTTTAAGAGTAGACTTGCCAGAAAAACCCCTCAATGTGTCTTAAGGAAACCATGTACGTTCATTCCAATGAGTCCACTCTCTGAATGTCTTCATGCGAAGGCATCCTGGGTTGAAGCCGAAGTTTCACGCGTGAGTAGGCCTAGTTGTCAAGAAATCACAAGTCAGTTGTGCCCATTTCATTCTAATAGAGTCAACCCATAATGTCTTAGCATTAAGTTCTACTCAAGAGTAGATCCACTGGAGAAATCATTGGACCTAAGGAAATTACGTGCATTTTGCGTAATGTAAATGTAAATAATTTTTAATGGATTTGTTGTTACTAAAGTTGGATACAGCCCATAAACGGATGCTAAGAATGGTGGCCTATTGAAGTTAATAGATTGTGTCCAATGTTAGCCTTATTTTGAGTAGACCAGTTGGAGATAAATGACTCTGCTAATGGGTCCATTGACTTCAGTGATCTGCTCTGAGTAAGGATGCAGGTTTGGTTCAACCAATTAACTTCAGTGCGTTTACATCCTTAGTATTAGCTTCTAGGTTGTATCCTTAGTAGACTCATTGAAATTTACTTGTGTTTCTGTGAAATATCCATGATTTACCTGGGGCCATTGATTTTCGGTGGGTTCACTCTTGAGTAGAACTTAGTTGGATTCAACCTGAGATGTCTTAGCATTCAAGTGCATTACTGACTTGGGTCCATAGACGTTGACAGATCTCCTCTGAGTAGAACTTAGTTGTATGCAACCTATTAATTTCAGTTGATAAAGCATTCTTTTAGCCCCTGAGTAGCATCCTTGGTTTTCAGTTTACAGTATAGGTTGTATCCAACGTTTCTCGCACTCTGAGTAGGCCCATTTAAATTAAATGAGTTTAAGGCCCATTGATACTAGTGGTTCTACTCTTATAAAAGGGCATAAACATAACCTGTTGTTAATATTTTTAAAACACCCGTAGTCTATCCTTTCTGAAATTTTAAGTTCTTCTGAGGTCCATTAATTGCAGTGGATCTGCTTTGTATAGTATCTTGTTGGATGAAACTCATGTTGTAAGTGCGTGCATCCGTATTTCATTTCCTCGTTGACTTTCATCTAGGTTTATCCCTGTGTGCCTTTGACTTTCAGTTGTGTCCAGCTAAGTTCTGCTTTGAGTATATAGACATGACTAACTTAGATCCATTAATTTCAGTGGTTCTGTTCTGAGTAGGGGATGGTTGGATACAATTCTGTTATGGGCATCACCCAGTATGTTTATGTGCATACACTCAAACATAATACACACACATGCACACAAGAATGTATATGTTTATTTTATGTGTGTAGTACAATTGCAGTTGCTTAGCTATGTATATATATATATTTTAAATTAATATACTGCTTGATTGTAGAAAATTTCAGAATGGGTTTACAAAATATATATTGCTGCTTATTTGTCCCTATAATGTTATGCACATACATTTACAGATGTGTGCAACATGGCAACCTATATATGTATACAGTATTAGGCTCTATCCTACCACTTTAAACTGTCATGACTTCCCCAAAAGAATCACGAGAACTGTAAATTGTTAAAGGTGCTGAGACTCTGTATTCCCTTCACGGAGCTACAATTTCCAGAGTTGTGTAACGGTAAATCCCTCTTTCTAGGATAATTTTGGGAATTGTAGCTGTGGGGAATAAGTATCTCTTAACAGCTCTTAGTGCCTTAAATGGGGCCTTGCAGTCTCAACCTTCATCTCCCTGCTTTTTCTTCTAAGGAACTCAGGGTGTGGTATTATTTCTCTTCCTGCTGTTTTTTTTAATCCTTGCAACAACCTTGTCAGGTACAAAGAGAGAGGCAGATTATTTTTTTCCAACCAAGAACTTCCTCTCCATATCAATCCTTTAAAGACAAACTAAACATAAGAATCTCCTTCTCTTTGTATGCTTAAATGTGTATGCCCCTTTCTTCTCTTCCACTCTTTCCCTCTCCCTTATTTTTAGCATAAAAACAGCCCAGTGGAGCAGGTCAGGTCGAAAGAGAATGTGGCAGATCTCTTCTACTGTTTACACACAAATAACTTTCCTTCTATATTGCCTCCTCAATAAGAAACCAAACATAAACATGCCTTCTAATCTTCCTAGTAGATTTAAATTTATTTACTCATTTGTGTACATTATCCCCTCAGAGCTTAAGGTGGTGTCTGTGGCTTTTGTCCTTCCACCTTTCTCCCTCCCTCTTTTTTTTTATCCTCGCAATAATGCTGTGAGGTAGGTTAGGAGGAGACCAGGAATTTGTCCCCACATCTTCTCAAGAGCAAACCAACCACCCAAGTGCACCTACTCATATCCCTTTTCTGGGGGTCTTCTCACCACATGCAGAGTAACAGGTGGGCTTTATTGGAGTCTCTCATCCAGTGTTAGAAACTCAGGTATATATATATATAAGCTAGGTGCCAAATGGCTCCTTAAACTAAGGTTACAATTGCGAAAACGGAATGTCTAGTTGCCATTTGGGGCAAGGCGGCTCTAAAGTCTTATTTGTCAAATGATGGACTGGGTGTGATTGATTATCAGTTAAACATCTGGCTAGTTCAGCCTTGAGCTTGGAGAACTTAAAGAAGAAAAATCACTTTATTCAGGGACTGTCCACCTATATTTTGGCCTATTCCTACCTTTCCTACCTCCTTTTCTTAATGGTTACTTGGACCATTCATAACGTATGAATATTCTACACAACTGTGAGCGGGGCATTGGGTTGCGGGGTGGGGAGTGAAGACAAGCGACAAAAATTAATTATAATGTCGTTCACTTCTCCTGCTCAGGTTGCCCAGACAAAGCATTTTGGTTCCTGAAATTTGTTCTGATTGTGCAGATAAAATATCTGCTACAATTCAACAGGATGGGGTATGAGTGTTTTAAAACAGTCAACATCCAATGATCCCGAAGCATATTTTGGTGATTTCAGGTGCCATCCTTGTGCCCAGGCATCTTCACTTGGTTGCAAGTGAATTTTGAATACTGGCTAATTTTGAATACTGCTCTCCCCCTACCGCTTCTCTTTCTCTTCCTGATAGTTCCCTCTCCACCCCATAGCATCTAATTCCCCATCATCCTCGGCTAGCATTCCACATCGGTATTTTATTAACAACAGAATTATTGACAACATGAATTAACTTTCTTAGATTTATATGACACTCCTTAGCTTTTTTTATTTCTCCCCAAAGCTCTTGCTCCCTTCATCCCCATTAAGGACCTCCCACCTCTCCTTGATGAGCAAGATCGGTTGCATCAGGAGCCACAGAGCATTGGGTGTCAGTTGGGGGTAAAATAAAAGTGGCTGGTGGGGTAAACTGACCTGCTTAAACCCCAGTACTACCTGTGGCTCTCCAGATGTAGGTGAACTCTACCTCAGCCAGCGCGGGCAGAGAGCATGTAATTGTTGTCCCGCAACATCTTGATCCCGTTCCATTTTGAGCACGTGTGCATGGAGTAAGGGTTGGTACCTAAGGTAATTTCATAGTCACAGCATACGTGTTGAAATCGGTGGCCTTGCATCACTGAAGTCCTGTTGATGTAGTAGGTCAGTTCAGAGTTTGACTTGGTTGGATGTCACCTAAGAAGTGGGGGAGGTTGGGGGCGCCCTTCATAGGGGTGGAGACTGCTGGTTGTTTCGAAGCAGGATATAGAAGTTTTGGGGACAAAAATAATTATCAGAGGGGTAGCCAGAGCGCTGAAAGTTGAACTGTCATGGTGGAGGGTTCTGCTGTCAGAAAATGCAAGCCCCTTTGTGAGTCTTACTGACTAAAGGAGCAGACTGTAAGGAGCAGTCGGTTCTATTATATAATGCAGCTCTTCCTGGGATTTATATTCCACTCCCTAGCCAGTGAGACTCTCGTTGGGGCTCCCTTTCCTGACAGCTGACTTCCTTTCCTTCTCAGAATTGCTGCATTTTTTTATTATTATTTTTTTAAAAAAACAGAATAGAATCGAAAGTAAGGGCCCCGCCTCAGTTAAGAACACCACGCTCTCTCAAACAACTTCATTCTTGGCCCTTTTCATCACGTCTCTTCAGAATTTTCCCCTAGGATTTATATCCTGCTTCCTAGCCAAAAGGCTGCCATGGTGGCTCTTCTTTCTGATATCCGCCTTCCTGCTAACCCCCCCCTTCCATAATTGCCTCCATCTGTGTGTGTGGAATGTTTGCCTTCCTCCCTAAGGCATAGAATCCAAGGCATGAATATTTCTTCTCTTCCCCCCCACTTCCATTTCCAGCCTTTCTGACGACTCTCTTCTTCCTTTTTGACATCTTCCCATCCTCTTTGGGCACAGAGCGACCTCATACCTCAACTTTCAGCCTGTACTGTATGCTCCAAGGAGCTCTCTCACCTTGTGTCTGCCCCACCTCCCTGTGTGCCATGCGTTTAGTAGTGCCACCTCTGCAATCCACACCTTTCCGGGCTACCAGCCCTGTAAATGCTCACCTCTTGTAGAATATTCTTTCTGCCCCCCCCTCCATCCACTTTCTGCTCCTACTGCCAGCCCTCCCAAATGTAGTGTAACACATTAACATGTCTCTTCAGATGAGAGAGAGAAAGCAACCTTAGCGTTCTTAAGCTGCAGCAAAAATAAAATAAAACAAGGAGTTGGTTTTGAGCTTTAGGTGCCAACCCAGACTGAAAGCAGTTATGAATATGGTTAAACCAGCATAGTGTTTCTCTTGAGTGTCTCTTCGTTTCAAGGCGGCGATTCTCTCCTCCTAGTTGAGAGTTCTTTGGCCTCTAAATATGACCCTGAGGAGCGAAGGACTGGTTGAAATGTGGCTGGCTGAGATGTAGACCTCTTCTGGGCTTGCTTTCTAGGTTCACAAAGTTGTAACCCTTCTCTCAGCTTTACGCTCAAGCCATTTTTAAACCTGAAATAACCCTCCGAAGGAAGCAGCTTGTGGTAGTCTTGCCTCTGACCCTGCAGCTCAGAGGGAGCCAGTTCTCCCGATGTTGTTGGACTCAAACAGTCTGGTAAAATAAAATGGGGGTCCCTTCTTAACTTCTAAAGTTAAGTGATTTGTATCCAGGTACTCCCATCTCCTTAAACCCATATAAGTGTGCAGGGGATAGTTGTCATAACTTGGCTCAGTCCATGGGCACAATCTTATTTTTACGTTGATTTTCATAACTTAGTCCTGGCAGTAACTAGCGTTGGGAGTTTTGCTGTGACGCAAATTAAAATCATAAATGTTCCAGCGCTTCACAATCTTCAGGCTGAATAGCCTTAATAAGAAATTGGGGGGAACTTGATCTGGATGCGCTACAAGGATACCTTTGACCCTCAAAGCAAAGTTTCTAATAAAATGGTGCTGTACCGTCCGACTAGTACCACACCAGTCTGCCAAACTAGGAAATTATGGGGATCAAACTGTGTTTGGATGCATTTAGAGAGTGCGGAGCTAATTTGAGTCCATTGAGCTACCTAAGTAGTGGGAGCTCAATAAGGCCCTGGCAACCAGGTTTTTGAACTATAGCTGCTGCCTTTCCAACATGAGATTGGTCTACAACTGACCTGTCGTTTTCTTTATGTGGTCCTGGGTGCCTCAACGAAGGCTGGAAAATCCCAAGCTTTTGTCCTGGTTATTTAAAAAAAGAAAAGGTGCCATTATTTATACACTCAGATGTTTTTGCACTCCCTCAAGTTTTCAGAAATGCATTGGTATGAAAACTGCGAATTCAAAGGTTCAGGTTTCCTTGTGCTCTGCTTGCGACTATAACCTGCTGGTGGAAGAGGGGTGTTCATCTTTTGAAGCAGGAAACTCTGACATCTCCTTGGTTACATGGTAACTTTCAAAAGTTTTTTTTCCTTCCCAGAATCTAGTCCCCAAGCAAGTAGCAGGGTGTTCCCTGTAGCTGGTAGCCATTGGCAATCAAAAGTTATTTTACCGGGATATTCTGCCCCCTACCCCATAGCAGCTATTTTAAAGAAACTTGTTTTGTTTTGTTTTTTGGCGCCATTGGCTGTTCAAAAGTCATGATGTGTTTATCTCTTCTTGGTAATGTCCCCATTACAGTATTATCTTTTCTATATGGGATTTATTTTTAGGAGATATATATTTATATATATTTTTAAAGGACTGGCAGTTGCTAATTTGGAGGTGTGTCTGGCTGTTCTCCTGAATCATTCTGGGATGTGTAGCTTTTGAGACTTGGGGTTAATGTTCTACTTCTTTCACAGTCACCTGGGCGAATGAGAAACCCATCCAGGTGTCCACATATAGAAATGCTACAAAAACCGACCCTTTCAGGCTACAAACCTTTGTAGTGGACATGCAGAAGCTGGCTATTAAACATTTTTTGGAGGTTAGCAGTTTTCATGTAGATTGGCTTGCAGAGGTATGAATTTTGTGGAAATTTTCTGGGAAATTTTGCGATGCAGGTTAGGGTAATTTGCATTGGAAATTTTTCTGATTACCTAGAGAGTGTGATTCAATTTGGCATGTTTATTTCAGTAACAGTGTTGTGTGGTTTTTTGTTTGGTTTGGTTTGGTTATTTTAACCTGCTTAATATTGTATTTGCATTTGGCAAATTCCTAATGAACTTAGGAAATAAAAATGTTTCCTCAGGAAAATAAAACACCAGGAAACCTTCCACCCCACCACCATTGCTAAATTAAAAGATTTTAGGGGGGAAGATTGAATATGAAGCAATCTGAGCAGGTAAAAGTATTGTCTTAGGCGGGCCATTGCCCAGAGCTTGCTCTAAAGCAGGGGTAGGTAATCTAAGGCCCTGGGGGCTGGATGCGGCCCAATCACCTTCTCAATCCAGTCCACGGACGGTCCGGGAATCAGCCTGCTTTTACACGAGTAGAATGTGCGCTTTTATTTAAATTGCATCTTTGGGTTATTTGTGGGGTCTGCCTGGTGTTTTGACATGAGCAGAATGTGTGCTTTTATTTAAAATGCATCTCTGGGTTATTTGTGGAGCATAGGAATTCGTTCATTATTTTCCCCCAAAATATAGTCCACATGGTCTGAGGGATGGTGGACAGGCCCACGGCTGAAAAAGGTTGCTGACCCGTGCTCTAAAGCACAGGCTCTGTTATGTTGATCCTAGCATCGTTTAGGGCAGTGGTCTTCAACCTTTTCAGGCCACCTTTTGCTCCTGGAGACACACTTTTTAATTTTACACCATAGAGCTGTACAGTGGTGGTACTGCTACTCCAGCCCACCTTAGATTAGGCCTTGATTCAACCACATGCAGAGCAGTGGTCTATGTGGATGTCCTTATGGAGGTCTGGTACTCCCCACTGGAGCACCCACCTACAAACTGTGCATTGAGGGGGGAACCCCCATTTTATTTGCTTCTAGTTCACTTGGATTAGTGGGATTGGCTTGTGGGGAAGGAGTCCCCAAATAATGACGGTCATTCATTCTAAATCCCCATACCTCTTTCCTGCTTCTGTTGCTCATCTGGGGCGACCTAGGGAAGTGTGTGCAGGATGTGGTTTGACCTGTTCATCAGCACCCCATGGGTGAGGGGAATCATGGACCAGAACATCTAGACTGTGCCCGGTTAGCTCTAGACTGTGCCCTGTTAGTTCCCCAGTTGGAGAGCCAGTGTGGTGTAGTAGTTAAGAGCGGTAGTCTCGTAATCTGGGGAACCAGGTTTGCGTCTCCGCTTCTCCACATGCAGCTGCTGGGTGACCTTGGGCTAGTCACACTTCTCTGAAGTCTCTCAGCCTCACTCACCTCCAGTCTGTTTGTTGTGGGGGAGGAAGGGAAAGGAGAATGTTAGCCGCTTTGAGACTCCTTGGGGTAGTGATAAAGTGGGATATCAAATCCAAACTCCTCTTCTTCTTCTGCACTTCCTTTTGAGTCTTGGCTGTTGGGTCATTCTGCAGCCTCTAAGCAGTCCTCAGCCTCTGTGTTGCCAGCCTCTTTCCCAACCCCTGAGGCTGCCTCAGTGCTGGAAGTTTTAAAATGTAGAGGGACAGGAATATTCCTTGAGAAATGAAGCCACCTCAGTGATGTTGGGTAGAGGGTTTTCCACAGAAAATCTTCTTTTGTTATCGCTAAAAATCTTCCTTTCTTTCGAAACACAGTATTTCATTCAATTACTGCATAAAATTGTGAATCTGTAACAGGTATCCGTCAGACCTGGCAGTTGGAATTTATACGTTCTCACAGCCTTGTCACTAGGCTGTGGAATTATTTACTAGTCTGAGAGGCTGGTGGGCTACTGAGAGGCTGGTGGGCTAGTTAGAATAGCAACCAAATGGGCAAAGGATGGGTGATGCATGAAACAATGTACAGAGTTTATCGTCTCACCTGTGTTCAGTGCCTCCATTTTAAAAACAGCAACCACCTAGAAGTATAGGCAGTTCAGCTGTCGTGCCTTAAATTACCGTATCTACAGGTATTCTAATGAGAGAATTTCCAAGTAAATCTCTGAATTTGTCCATAATTTAAACCACACCTCTTTTTTCCCCTTGTATTTTTCTTGGGTATTTCATCGCTCTGTTTCCTTCCTTCCTTAATCAAAATGAACACGGCATCCTCCCCCCCCCCTTTGTTTGCTAAATAACAGCCAAATAAACATGCAAGATCAGATATTGATCTGTATTAGGCAGTGGAAAACATTTTCTGGAAAACCCACATCGCCAGCCGCTAGGACACTGCTGTGTTTGTGTTTGGAGCAGGGATAGCTCAGTCAGGAGAGCCCAAGACTACCATAATCTCAGGGTTATGGGTTCCAGAAGATTCCTGCATTGTGCGGGGTTGGACCAGATGACCTTTGTGGTCCCAGCTCTACAATTCTATGATTATAGGCCTCTCTGCCAATAGATAAGCAGGCCATGATATACTGGCGTTCCTCTGTTGCAGTCTCCCTGAAGACCCACTACCGCTGTGATAAACGTGCAATTCTTGTGCCCTGACTGGGCAGTTGCGGAGGACAGAATGGGCAATATTAATTGGGACTGCCCTGAATTTGCAAAGATAAAGCCTGGCTGGTTGTTCTGCGAGCAACTTGAGAAAACTCTATAAACGTGCATTTCAGGTTCTGTTCTCCCCTCTCCCCCCCCTTAAATAAATGGTATTCCGGGTATGAGAAATATGGGAAATAATTGCTTCATCGGAAGAGAGGTGGGGTATTCTTTGCAAGCGTTTGTCAGAAGTCCCCATACGTGCAGGAGGAGAATTTCTGAACTCACGTAAACATATCCGTGAGTTGCTGGCTCTGTTTTCTAGAAGGGAAGTCAGCTGGCAGCCATAACTTGGAGTGGATGTTGTCTAATCCAGGATCTTTGCAGACAACTTGCTGCATGCAGGCAGGAGGGTGTTTCTGGGTTGACCAGGGGAGAATAGAAGGCCAGGCTCCTCCTACTATTGATATACTGGGCCTGGGCAAGTCAAGGAGCTCGTAACTGGCTGCCAATCACAAGGCTGTTTCCATCTGTGCCTGAAGAACGGACTGAGCACAATTCCTTTCTGAGGCCTGAACTTTAGGAGAGGCGTTTGTCTCGCAGCAATTGAAACCAGTGGCCAGTGGTGTCGACTTTCCGGAAATTTCTGAATTGGGAAAATTTTCCCTGTGCAACTTAGGGCGATTCGAATTGGGTAATCGAGCGGCGGGGGAAATTTCCCAGTTCGTGAAGGGAGATGTCCCAGTGCCCTAGAGTGACCCAGTTTCACACGTTTGTTTTCATTGTGTTTAGTAAACGAAGCAACAAAGTTGCAAGCTGCCAAGTTTGCTTAATATTTTATTTGTAATCGACATCCATCCACTGTTGCTAATGAACATAAGAAACTGATTTTTTTCTGTGGGAAAACAAGCAGTGGAAAAAATATATAAAATGTTCAACCGCACGTTACTGTTGGTTATGCAGAGTGGTGGTGAACGCCAGTTTAAGGTGGCTCATAGATTTCCTGCTGGCTTGAGCCCTCTGCATATATTAACTCTGCAGGGCTTGCCCCCGTGGCATGCAGCTCCCCCCCCCCCCCCCGCAATCCTGCCCCAATCCACACAATATTTGTGGGTGTCTGAGGCAAAAATAAAGTAAACTCCCTTTTTGTGTTTGCCATATTAATAATGTAGTCAAGTTCTATTCAGCCCTTCCTCCCAAAGGAGTCCAGGTTGGCAATTGTTTAGTCCTGTCCGACCCTTCGTGACCCCCTGGACCAGAGCACGCCAGGCACTCCTGTCTTCCACCGCCTCCCGCAGTTTGGTCAAACTCATGCTGGTCGCTTCGAGAACACTGTCCCACCATCTCGTCCTCCGTCGTCCCCTTCTCCTTGTGCCCTCCATCTTTCCCAACATCAGGGTCTTTTCAAGGGAGTCTTCTCTTCTCATGAGGTGGACAAAGTATTGGAGTCTCAGCTTCAGGATCTGTCCTTCCAGTGAGCACTCAGGGCTGATTTCCTTCAGAATGGAGAGGTTTCATCTTCTTGCAGTGCATGGGACTCTCAAGAGTCTCCTCCAGCACCAGAATTCAAAAGCATCAGCCTTCTTTATGGTCCAGCTCTCACAGTATCAGTGCATTCTAAAAACAGTTTAGCAATCGCATTATCTCAGCCAAGGTTGCCAGGAACAGTACCTTGTAGCCATTGAATGCCTTCATAAAGAGGAATGTTTTTTAATTCCTCTTGAAAGTCTAAGGGCATTCCACAAACTGGGAGGTGCCACAGAGAAGCCTCTGCCAACCAGGCAGCCCCCAGTGGTGGCATCACCCGCAAGGTTGCTCACCTGCTGATCGTAGCGTCTCAGATGGGGAAGGTGCTTTATTTAGGAGCCTGGGTCCCAAGCCATTCCATGATTTTCGGAGCCTTGCTGATGCAGGTTTCTCGGATCCAGGAAAACCACCATGCCAGGCTCAATGTGGGAAGGCTTCCTCTCCGCAGGTAGCGCATGTGGGCTGGAGGGCGGGGAGCAAATCCCTCTTTAGACCTACTCTGAACCCATGAGCTTGAAAATTTGATGTTGGGGCCTAGTAATTGCTTCAGATTATTCAGTTTATGGTGACTCTGGGGAGGGAAGTGGGTTAAAGGGGTGACAGAGAAGATATTGTCTCGTAAAGTTTTGATTCTGGCAAATTAGATTTGTAAGTATTTTTTCAGCCCCCACTGTAGACAGAAAAGGCTTTTTCATGCAGATTGCTTTGTGATTTTGATAATGGCTAACTCAAAAGAGTCTTCAGAATTTTGTCATTTTAGTAAAGATGTCTCTGTTAACTCTTAGGCAGGTGACTTATGGTTGCTCTGGTTCTTAAACATTCTGAGCTGCCTCAGGAGTTTTTGGTGAGGATGCAGCTGCTATCAAATGCTTTGAGTTGCGTGGTGCCTCTTGTTTTCCTAGATGGGTAGGGAGGGGAGTTGTGTGTGTGTGTTGCACTTGTGTCCTCAGGCTTGTGGGCTTCCCTTAGGCATCTGGTCAGTCACTGTGTTTGACTGGGTGGGCCTTTGGTTTGATCCTGAACTGCTCTTACACGTAGAAACTTCTAGCCTATGTTTGGCCACTTAGTGACAGATTGAATCAGAGAACTAGGAGGAGAGGGAAGGTAAGATTTCACGCCTGGGATTCTGTAGGGGTGCATGGGAAGACATGCTGAACGCTTTGCCCGTAAGAAAACTGAAAGCACTCAGTTCAAAAGCTTGTATAAGCCACTTTCGAGTGATCTGACAAGGAAGAGGCAAGGATTTCTTGTAGATGACTAGTCTCCTAGGCCTATTAAGGTGGGTGAGTGTAAGGTTTTATTTTTAGTAATTGTCTGCCAGGATGCCATTTCCCCCCCTGCAACAACAAAAGCCGGGGTTCTCCCTCTCCACCCCCCACTTTAAATTGCAGCCTCAATCCCAGAATTTGAGCAAAAAATCATTTTTTAAGCACCAGCTGTGCCACAAATACTCAGGGTTCTGCCCCTCCAGCCACTTGGCGGCCTGATCTTGATCTTTAAAAATCTTTCTCTTCTCACATCCCACAACTGCCTTTCTAAACAAATACCTTGAGATAAGATTATAATAGTGGACTTCCCACTTTACATTCTTAAGCCAGTAGGTTACACCAGCTCTTTTTGGGTTAACAGAGTACCTGGTTGTGGCTTGTAACTGTGATAGGGCATGAAAATCTTTAAAAAGCTGGTCTCTTATTCTGACGAGGAACAGCAGCCAATCTACAGGTTACAATGAGCACAGTTTTTAGCCCCCCTTCATTCTGAAGATGAAGCCGTTTTCAGATGCAAATTGGAAGTGTGTTCTCTTTCTAGGTTTTGTTTTTTTAAGGTGGGGTGCTCAAAACCCGGAAGATGATTAAAATGGTTTAATTGGCTGTCAGCCTTCCTTTGTGCCTGCCTGTGCAATGGAAAGATGGTGATCCAACCTAAGTCATAGTCAGAACAACCATACCAGGCCTCAGAACCACTTTCACGGGCCGTGCTAGATTCCCCCCCCCCCAAAAAAAAACCCCCATAGCTATTGTGCTACTGGTGTGTGCAAAATGCTTCTCCCCACCCATCACACGCGTAGACACACACACACACACACACACACACACACACACACACACGGTTCACCATGGCAACGGTCTGATTTAGGAATAAAATTCAGCTTTTCTCCTCCATAAAATGTTCCTTTCGTCAAGGGGAAGGAGTGAGAGATGGGATAGCAGCTCCTCCTCTTCACAGGCTGGGGAAACAAAGCGGCAGCAGTTTAATATCCCCCCCCCCCAAAGTAATATGCAGTGAGGCGTTGCTAGAAGTTGAATGTGGAAGCAAACCGCTTGCTGTCGGTCGTAAAGCAGCGCTGGCTCTGCTCCCTTTGTGATGCTCCCACGCTGACTGCCTCCTTGTCTTCTTGTGTCCCTTTCACCCTGCCCCACCTATTTACTCTCCAGGCACGGGAGAAAGCGGGAAGAGCACGTTCATTAAACAGATGCGGATAATCCATGGCTCGGGCTACTCCGAGGAGGACAAGAAGGGTTTCACCAAGCTGGTGTACCAGAACATCTTCACTGCCATGCAGTCGATGATCAGGGCCATGGAGACCTTGAAGATCCTGTACAAGTATGAACAGAACAAGGTGAACCGATGCAGCTCCCATTCCTGCACCCCAGCCTATACACACAGCCTCCACCCCTGTTGTCTCGTCGTTGGTTGTCTGTAGTGGCATGCGTGCTGCTCAGGATTCCCTGAAGTGCTTGCATCAAACCCCCCTGGTGTGTCGAATGTTCAGAAACCAGCATCACACCTGTAGCAACCAGAATAGTTCAAGCGCTGTGTGTGCTTATTGTTATTATTGTTATTATTACAGTCAAACCTTTGTTGTCAAACGTAATACGTTCCGGAAGCCCGTTCAGCTTCCAAAATGTTTGACAACCGAGCCGTGGCTTCCAATTGGCTGCAGGAACTTCTTGCACGCCAGCAGAAGCCACATCGGATGTTCGGCTTCTGAAAAACATTTGAAAACCGGGACATTTCCTTCTGGGTCTTCGGGAGCCGAAACGTTCCAAAATGGAGGCGTTTGGGAACCAAGGTTTGACTATATTATGAACAGGGACACGGGTGGCGCTGTGGTCTAAACCACTGAGCCTCTTGGGCTTGCTGATCAGAAGGTCGGCGGTTCGAATCCCCGCGACGGGGGTGAGCTCCTGTTGTTCTGTCCCAGCTCCTGCCAAGCTAGCAGTTCGAAACCACACCAGTGCAAGTAGATAAATAGGTATCGCTGCAGCAGGAAGGTAAACGGTGTTTCCGTGCGCTCTGGTTTCCGTCACAGTGTCCCGTTGCGCCAGAAGCAGTTTAGTCCTGCGGGCCACATGACCCGGAAAGCTGTCTGTGGACAAACGCCGGCTCCCTCAGCCTGAAAGCGAGATGAGCACCGCAACCCCCTAGTCGCCTTTGACTGGACTTAACCATCCAGGGATCCTTTACCTTTTTACCTATTAATTAATTAATATCCTGCCTTTTCCCCAAGGAGCTCAAAGTGGTATGTATGGTTCCCCCCCTCCATTTCTCCACAACAGGCCTCTGAGGTAGGTTAGTCTGAGAGACATTGGCCACACCCAGTAAGCTCCATGACTGAGGGGATTAGAACCCCTGTCTCTCACCAGTCTCCTTTACCCTGTGCCTGGTGGGGCACAAACACAGCATGTTATTGAATAGTGGGATGGCCAGGGGCAGGGTCGAAGGCTTTCCTGGTAGCAGTGTTGCTGTTGACGTAGTAGTTCAATTGATGATTATTTGCTGTGCCTGTATTTAAAGGTAAAGGTACCCTTGCCCGTACAGGCCAGTCTTGACAGACTCTAGGGTTGTGCGCTCATCTCACTCTAGAGGCCGGGAGCCAGCGCTGTCCACAGACACTTCCGGGTCACGTGGCCACGGTGATGAAGCTGCATCTGGCGAGCCAGAGGTGCACACGGAAACGCCGTTTACCTTCCCGCTAGTAAGCGGTCCCTATTTATCTACTTGCACCCGGGGGTGCTTTCGAACAGCTAGGTTGGCAGGCGCTGGGACCGAGCAGCGGGAGCGCACCCCGCCGCGGGGATTCGAACCGCCGACCATGCGATCGGCAAGTCCTAGGCACTGAGGTTTTACCCACAGCGCCACCCGCATGCCTGTATTTACTGAAATCTTAATGCACACCTCTCTTTTTTGCCAAATTACGTTGTGAAGATTAGGGTGCGCATTACATTCAAGTAAATACTGTACAGTACTCCCAGGTGCAGATTGGCTGCTCCCTGGCCAGGTGCGACCTCCAGGCCGGCCGTCTTGCAGGGAGGACTGACTTGCCTCCTATTTTACTAGCTTCATGGCTGGCGCTTTCAGGCTGCCCAGGCTCAGGTGTCTGCCCCAAACGCGGCCAAGCGCCTTGCCTTGCAGCAGAGCCCAAGACACCAGTGGGCGGGCAGGCAAGCTATGCCAAGGCTGCAGGGGGCTGGCAGAACCGAGCAGTGCAGTGGTGCCCCAGCCCAGCTGGGGGAGCGGAACGGCACGTCCTGGCCCATTGGTCAAAGGAGAGAGGTCAGTAGGGCTGGGCTATATTTACTCGTAATGTCTAATGCATGCCCCTTTTTTGCCAAATTACCGTATTTTTTGCTCTATAAATTACCGTATTTTTTTACTCACTTTTTCCCTCCTAAAAAGTAAGGGGAAATGTGTGTGTGTCTTACGGAGCGAATGTAGGCTACGCAGCTATCCCAGAAGCCAGAACAGCGAGAGGGATTGCTGCTTTCACTGCACAGCGATCCCTCTTGCTGTTCTGGCTTCTGAGATTCAGAACATTTTTTTTCTTGTTTTCCTCCTCCGAAAACTAGGTGCGTCTTATGGAGCGAAAAATACGGTACATTGCAAAAATTAGGGCGCATCTTGAGTAAATACAATACATACTGCTCTTCATTTAAAAAATGAAAAAAAAAGCCCAAAGCTGTAGTCTTGTTAAAAAGATGGTATGTATACATTTACCTGCTTTGTGCAGGCAATGCTGGAATGGATTTGTAGCAGCCGGGCCTGGATCTCCAGCTATGGAGCAGTAAAGGAAGGGGGGGGTGGAATGGGATACATGCTAGGCGGGGAGGAGGGTCCTCAGGGTCAGCCTCTATTAAGCCCCTCTTGCTTTCTCCTCCGCGCCGCGCTGCAGGCCAACGCACTCCTGATCCGGGAAGTGGACGTAGAAAAGGTCTCGTCCTTTGAACAGCCCTACATAAGTGCAATTAAGACGTTGTGGAATGACCCGGGCATCCAGGAGTGTTACGACCGGCGGCGAGAATACCAGCTCTCCGACTCTGCTAAATAGTAAGAGCTCGCCGTCCTCTCTGTACGGCTCTCAGCACGGTTGCTGCTGCACAGCGTCATTTTGGGTTGCTGGGCTCCCCTCCCTAAATGAAATTGTGCCTCTGACGGTTGGTGGGGGGTGGATGGGGGCCAGGAGAAAAGAAAGTAACTTCGTGTTTTAGTTGTTGCCATCAAACTGCTCCAAGGAGGAAGGGGGGGTGGTTGTAGTTATTGCTACTGGTTGTGGGGGGGGGGGGGGGGGTGGACTTTAGAAATCCATTTGATGTGGCTTTAATTGATTTTGCACTGTTAGTTGCCTTGCAGTCTCTTTAGACACGTGCTATAAATGAAGTTTAATGAGTATTTTCTTTTCGGTCCTGCCCTCCCTGAGCTTTCAGAATGGCGAAGCTGCAAGGTGGAAATCTCAGGTAGTGGGAATAATCTGGAAGTAACAAGCCCCTTAGTCGCTTTGTAGTCTTCTCCAGGGCGGTAAACATTAAAGGAAGGTGGCCTGGAAATGTGGTGTTGATGTTTAGATGTAGATGCAATAGTGTTGTAGAAGCTGCAGCATCTAATAGTTTTTAGTTTGTGGGGAAGATGCCCATGGAAACTGGAGAGCTAAACTTTATGGGAGTAGTGCAGTATTGCTCAGAAACGCTTATGACGCCAAATCTGCCTCCTACCCAACTCTTGAACTGGTGGAAGAGGGGGGCTGGCAGCTCAGTTTAGTCTTCCGGAGCCTTCCCACCCCCCACGATTATAAGCAGAGGTTAACGCGAGCATCCTCAAAATCATGTACCTTGGCTGCTTGCCCCATCCAGCCAAGGCGTAATAAAATGGGGTGAGGTGCTGTGCCACCGTTTTGCTCTTCACAGTCGGAAGGAAGAATGCTGGTGCCAGCTTAATAGGAGAATTTAATTCAGAATTATGGACCACCCCACCCCCCCTGGGCAGGAGGGAGGGCTCTGAACTGTTTCCGTAGCTTCCTTCCTTTGTGGCTCGTTCTTCCTTCCCCACAAATCTGCTCTAAGGAGTGGTGGATCAGGGACTTAGAAAATTGTTCCTTTAGGACATGACAAGGGTAGACTCCTAAGAGTCCTGGGAGCGTTAGGACCCATGAGAAGGAAGATTGCTCTGCAGGCGTGAAGCTGCACTCTTAGAAATGTACCGTATTTTTCGCTCTATAAGACGCACCAGACCATAAGGCACACCTAGTTTTTGGAGGAGGAAAACAAGGGAAAAAAAATATTTGCTGTGCAGCGAAAGCAGCAATCCCTCTTGCTGCTCTGGCTTCTGGGATAGCTGCGCAGCCTGCGTTCACTCCATAAGACACATTTCCCCTTACTTTTTAGGAGGGAAAAAGTGAGTCTTACAGAGCAAAAAATACGGTAATACTGTTAGAGGCAAGGTAATGTCGGAAAAGCGGGTGGTGGGCTTTGCTGATTCTCAAGGGCGGAACAGGATTCCTGAGGATTTTGCATGCAGCTCTTCCTCCCCCCTGGGGAAAAAAACACCCCCAGGAGTGGAATAATTGAGGTTCCATACTCAAAATGCTGAGGCTCTCGGGGCAGGAGCGCTACACATGGCAAGCAAGCTCAGGCCACCTTCATCTTTCCCCCCTCCCTCCTTTTTCCCCTGCACCTCCTCCTTGCAGCTACCTTACCGACGTGGATCGTATCGCCCTGCCAGGGTACCTCCCAACCCAGCAAGACGTCCTGCGGGTCAGAGTCCCGACAACTGGGATCATAGAATACCCCTTTGACTTAGAGAACATTATCTTCAGGTAACTCCCAGTGGCTTGCTTTTTTGCTTTCTTTCTTTCTTTCTTTCTTTCTTTCTTTCTTTCTTTCTTTCTTTCTTTCTTTCTTTCTTTCTTTCCTCGGAGCGTTTTTTTACGTTTCACATACTCCCCCCAAAGCTGCTTCCATTTAAAATGAAAACCCAGCTCAGTTAAGGCATTGAGTTAGCGGGTTTCTGGAAAGTCGGTCACACGGTTGCCGCTTCCGACCCTTTCTTCCCTCTTCCGAGTCAACAAGTCGTGCTGTTGGCAGGAGCAAAGGCAGGAGAGGGTTTTCCCCCGTGAGGAGACGGTGTGGCCTGCGTCTTTGAAGGCTCTCCACAAACACTGAGCCACCGCCACAACCCATCTGTAGCCTTGCAGTCCCAAGGACACAAGAAAAGCCCTGCAGCCGGGTGAGGCCAAAGACCCATCTGTTTGAAGATCCAGTTCTGCAGTCAGAAGCCTGCAAGCACCGAGTCCCCACTTCAGTCCTGCAGCAGCTGGTATTCCGAGACCGGCCTGCCTCTGAAACCAGCCCTTAACATGTGGAATGCCCTTCCTCCTGATATCAGGTGGACAGCAACTGTTGGTCGTCGTCCCCCCAATTGATTGAAGCCTCTTTTTCTAGGCCAGAACTTTCCAAACTTTAACTGTTGAAGACACGCTTTTTAGACGTGCATCATTTCGCGACACGGTGATTCGGTTTTATTAGCAAACCAGAGGTTAAACTAAACCCTTTCCAGCGTGGGCATAGTTTGCACGCCACACCTGAACCCTGCAGCTGATGCACTATCGTGTCACAACACACAGTTTGGAAAGTTCTGGTCTAGGCTTTTCCCTGACCACTAATACCGATAGCCCCTGTTGCCTGTGGTTAATGGGGTGCTAGTTAGTTTCCTAAAATTTATACACCTCTTGATTTTACCACTTGATTTGTATAGAACCTCAAAGCGGTTTGCCAAAACAATAAAATTGTTAATACGATAAATGGATAATAATTTAAGACTTTCGAACAGTTCAAAACTAAACTAAAAACATGAAAACTCTCCACAACATCTGGGTAGGCTTGTCTAAACAAAAATGTATTTAGCAGGCACTGAAAAAGAGTGCAGTGGAAGTTCCTGGTGTCAGTAGGCAGGGAGTTCCTGAGGGCAGGTACTTGGAAGTGCCTTTGACAGTTCTCCTCATGGAGAACCGATTCCTGCAGAAAACAGGCTTGAAGCCACCGCCCTCCAGCTGGTAGGCAGTGAGGTCGAGCCCTGCTGATCGGCGGTGCCTCAGAGCACTCTTCAGCACTCCTCAGAAACCCTGTGTGGTGCATTGAAGACCTGATGAGCATCACTTGATGTCATGGTTTTGTCGGGCATTGCTGGGTGGTTGCTTGTGCCCACATGTCCAGTTTGGCCCATGAGGGGTAGGGGAGATGACTTCCAAAAGGGGGAAAAAAGCAAACAAACCTCAGACTTGTTCCTGCTCAGTCTCTTCCCTCCAACCCAAAAGCAAGTATAAAATGGTGTATTGCGTTTTTAACTTAATGGACTGGAAATTTCTGCATGTCTTTGTGTGTGTTAAAGAAGACCTGCCCTTTTTCTCCCTTTCAGAATGGTGGATGTTGGGGGTCAGAGGTCAGAACGGAGGAAATGGATACACTGCTTTGAAAACGTAACCTCCATCATGTTCCTAGTAGCTCTTAGTGAATATGACCAAGTTCTGGTGGAGTCCGATAACGAGGTAAGCACAACCCCTCGTAGCATGTAAGGGGCTGCGTGTGGCCGTTGGGTGGTCCCAGCAGCGACAGAAAAGTGCATTTGCAGATTCTGGAACTGTTTATAAAATGCTCAGGGTTGTCGGCCACTGGTGTGCTGTGGGCCAGGATTTATCTGTCTGTTTCCCAACAGCCTAAAGTAGCAGTAAGCCAAATTCTTCACCCTGGGTGGCTAGACATTTCGGAAACTGATCTGCTTGAGGGAGAGGGGTGTGTGTCTGTGTGCCAGCTCTGAATGTGTTCTCCAGGGAGGAGTCCGGCTTCCCCCCACCCCCCAAAATACTATGCATGTCCCTCAAAACTTGCAAAGAGGGGGTGCTGCAGAGGGTGGCGTGCTCTTGCTTGGCAAGTGGTTCCTCCAGACCGAAAAGGGCGCCCCTCCCGTCCAAAATGAAAGGGCACCTCGGAGTTCTCCGTGGTGCCAGATGTCTGCGGCAACCTCTCATTTTGTGCTAGGAGCAGCAGCGACGACGGCTCACTTCCCATCTGTGCAGGGAGGGGCGCGAGCAGTAATAAAACTTTGGGTGTGGGCCAGGGCTGGCCACTGGGCCTCCCGTCTTGACCATCTGTGCCCCACAGGAGGGGCAGGAAAGGCTTTCCCTGCATTCGTGTTAAGCTCCGAGGGTCCTGGAAGGGTGCAGGATTTCTCTAAGGCGGAAGTCTCGGCAAACTGTCGGTGGCTCTTCCCCCCCAGCCTTGCCGTACACGCTCTTTGCACATGAAAGGGTGAGGGACCAGCCCTGTGTACACACTCGTAACACAGCTTTGGCAGCCAGGCATGGCTCGAGTCCTCCTGGCGCTTGCCTGACACCAGTTGTTTCTGCCTTGGTTTTCTTGCACTGCTTAAAAGTTTCCTTTTCCTTTTATTGGGGAAAAAAATCGGGTAAAACCCGGCTGGTACTGGCGGGTATATTGATGAGGACAAAACCGAGGGCAATGTGCACGTGAACAGATCTGCAAGTCGCAAGTAATTCTACTTAGTAAAGGTAACCTAGCAGGGCTTTCCTAACGCATCACAGTAGGCTTTTTCGTTTCTTATTCAATTTGCCCCAGGCTAAAGACTTTGGGGGACGCTGGTGGTGCTGTGGTCTAAACCACAGAGCCTCTTGGGCTTGCCGATCAGAAGGTCGGCGGTTCGAATCCCCGCGACGGGGTGAGCTCCCGTTGCTCGGTCCCTACTCCTGCCAACCTAGCAGTTTGAAAGCATGTCAAAGTGCAAGTAGATAAATAGGTACCACTCCAGCGGGAAGGTAAATGGCGTTTCCGTTTGTTTTCTGGTTCGCCAGAAGTGGCTTAGTCCTGCTGGCCACATGACCCGGAAGCTGTACGCCGGCTCCCTCGGCCAATAAAGCAAGATGAGCGCCGCAACCCCAGAGTCATCCGCAACTGGACCTAATGGTCAGGGGTCCCTTTACCTTTACCTTTAAAGACTTTGGGAGTGAAGAAAACCTGACTGCCAATGGACCGCTCTATCAGAACAGCTGCTTTAAAGCATACACCGCAGTGGCCTAGATGTAACTGTGGCAGGAAGCCTCCATCTCCCCCTGCATCCCTGTTAAAAAGAGTTTTTTAATTCGGGGTGTTTTTGAAAGGGGACCACGTGGCACCGTTGCCCGCTCTTCTGTATGGCCATTGCTCTCGAGTTGGGGGGTCAGCAGAAGCCGCTGGTGGCATGGAGCTGCCCACCCCATCCACTGCTGGGTGATTTGCAGAATAACCGCGAGGGTTCTTGACTCCCAGCTGCGTTTAGCAATAGCGGGAACAAAAAACTGTCCCGGCCTCCTCTCGGTTGGACTGATGAAATGAAGAAAGCTGTGGGAGCGAGGGCGAGAGGAGAAGGACCCGGGAGTGTGAAAGGACTGTGTGCTCAGTTCTTGTGCTGAAAGGAAATTGTTAGTCTGAGCGTGCATGCTGTTCCTGGACTCTACTCCCCTGCCAAGACACTCTTTTGCACCAGGTTCCTGTTGGTGTGTCTCTGGAACCTGCTAAAATAGCTTCCGCAAGGCTGAAATGTGCCCAGCCGTGCTTTCGAGTTGGTTCTCTCTTTCCCTCCTTCCTCCCCACTCCCTCTAGTAGCCCGTAGACTCGTCTGCAGACTGTCAGAAACTGGATGAAATTATGCGCACCCCTGGGGGAAGCTAGATTTCGCCTGGGTCAGAGGAAATGGGGGTACTGTTCCTTCCAAATTTAGCTGTCTTCTAAAATCGTTCCCCTGATAGAGAGCAGGGTGAGGTGGAAGGAGTCTGTGTTTGGGGATGGGGGAGTTTGCTTTTTGAAACCTTGCTGGCATACTTAGCTGCCTTGGCAGGTTTGGTTGTATCGCAGGGCCTGAATTTGAGAAATAAATAGCACTCTCCGCTTTCTGCGGCAGTTGTTAGCCCTTTACCAAGGTTGTTTTAGCTCTCTCTGTATTTAGCATGTTCTGCTCTCTGCTGGTCCTGGATTTCCAAATCTGTATTTGGACCAGATTATTTGAATCTCATGTTTTTAATTTGCGATTCAGCTTTACTGTACATCACCCCAGAGAAGGAACGTTTTGCGGGGCTGGGGGGGGGGGTGACAATAAAAATATCTCCTACCTATCATGTGGGGTGGAAAATCTTCCATTCCTTAAGATTTCATCTGTCAAAATGAATGGGTGCCAATTGCAGATACTCTGTTAGGTAAGCTTGGTGGTTTCAAAGCTCTTCGTTTCGTTGGTTAAATGCAAGTAAAATAAATGGACTGATTTAGATGCTGTTGGAAAATTTTCTGATGCAAACACGTTTTCCAATTTGAAATTTTCCAGGAACCCCACAAAGCTGCGTTTTCTCTTTCTTTCTCTCTCAATTAACTAGGGCAGGGGTGGGAACGCATGGCCTTTAGGATGCTAGCAATCCCCAGCAGCCTACAGGGGTCAGGAATGATGGGAATTGTAGTCATGCAACTGGCTCCCCTTCCCTGACCTGCGTGAGATTGCACGACTCCTTATTTGCTAAACGTTGCTGGCATACAGTGGTACCTTGGGTTACATACGCTTCAGGTTACAGACTCCACTAACCCAGAAATAGTGCTTCAGGTTAAGAACTTTGCTTCAGGATGAGAACAGAAATCGTGCTCCGGCGGCAGCGGGAGGCCCCATTAGCTAAAGTGGTGCTTCAGGTCAAGAACAGTTTCAGGTTAAGAACGGACCTCTGGAACGAATTAAGTACTTAACCCGAGGTACCACTGTAGCTTGAAAGTAGTTACAGGTGAAATCTCGGGCACAGGTGAAAATGTGGCGATAACAGAAAAGGTGAGCAGCTGGGCATTGTCTATCTCCTGTTTGCTACATTAAGCCAAATAAGGTTTTAATATGATTTTGGGCAAGGTCTTTGTACTTGGCCCTTGTTTCTTCATTGTCCGGGTGGTACCAGTGGCCCATATGCCTATTCTCCTCCTGCTTTAGCAACACACACACACCCCGCCGGTAATGCATTTCATCTCTTACTTTGTTGCAACCGTGACACCTCAAATCCCTCTTTTCTCCTGGCAGAACCGTATGGAGGAGAGCAAAGCCCTTTTCAGGACCATCATCACCTATCCCTGGTTCCAGAACTCCTCCGTCATCCTTTTCCTCAACAAGAAGGATCTGTTGGAAGACAAGATAATGTACTCTCATCTCGTGGATTATTTCCCAGAGTTTGATGGTAAGATACAATTGTGTTTTAAAAAACAACAGCCCCCCACTCTTGCCAGTCTCTCTAAAACAAAATAGATTCTGACTGTGATCTCTTGAATAGGCCATAATTGAACTGCAAGAGGGGTCAGCAAACTTTTTCAGCAGGGGACCAGTCCACTGTCCCTCAGACCTTGTGGGGGGCCAGACTATATTTTGAAGAGAGAAAAAATGAACGAGTTCCTATGCCCCACAAATAACCCAGAGATGCATTTGAAATAAAAGCACACATTCTACTCATGTAAAAACACCAGCCAGGCCCCACAAATAACCCAGAGATGCATTTTAAATAAAAGTACACATTCTATTTATGTAAAAACACCAGGCAGGCCCCACAAATAACCCAGAGATGAATTTTAAATCAAAGGACATATTCTACTCATGTGAAAACACGCTGATTCCCGGACCATCCGCGGGCCAGATTGAGAAGGCAATTGGGCTGGATCCGGGCCTTAGTTTGCCTACCCATGTCATAATAGCTCAACCGAGGTAGGAGGGGCCCTGCCGGTTTAAACACCTCCCTGTAGGAACCAGTCAGTTTCTTCACGAAATCCCCTTAGGAGTTGGGGTGCTTCTGAAAACTATCCCTCTGCAGCAGTGATTGCCACCATCTTGACATGACTTTGAGAAAGGATCAGGCAATACTCCTGGACTGTGTTCCTCATCCCTAGCTAGCAGGACCGGTGGTCAGGGATGCTGCTATGGGGAGACAGTGTTGGGGGGTGCTCAGCTCATACACATCATTTAGGCCTATCTCGCTTCTCCTCCACATTAGCTGCCAGTCCCCTTGTGTTTATGTAAATGCATAGACTTCTTTCAACCTATAAAATCTCGGTTTGCAAATAGGGGCGTTAAAATTGACCCATAGCAATCGAAACACCCAGACGGTGATTTACTGTATTTTTTGCTCTATAAGACTCGCTTTCCCCCTCCTAAAAAAATAAGGGGAAATGTGTGTGCGTCTTATGGAGCGAATGCAGGCTGCCCAGCTATCCCAGAAGCCAGAACAGCAAGAGGGATTGCTGCTTTCACTGCGCAGCGATCCCTCTTGCTGTTCTGGCTTCTGAGATTCAGAATATTTTCTTTCTTGTTTCCCTCCTCCAAAAACTAGGTGTGTCTTGTGGTCTGGTGTGTCTTATAGCGCGAAAAATACGGTAATTTTCGGCAATGACGGTAAACCAGAAGCAGTCCTGCCTCCCCTCGAATCTCAGCGGTTGGGGGGGACACCAGGGTAAACATGAGTTGGAATCTCCTAATTGGAGCCGTTGTTTTCTTTCTTGTCCCCATTCCATGTTTTCTTGTCTCTCCTCAGGCCCCCAGAGAGACGCCCAGGCGGCTCGGGAGTTCATCCTCAAGATGTTTGTGGATCTAAACCCCGACAGCGACAAAATCATCTACTCTCACTTCACATGTGCCACAGATACGGAAAACATTCGGTTTGTCTTTGCGGCCGTCAAGGACACCATCCTGCAGCTCAACTTGAAGGAATATAACCTAGTCTGACCTTCATTTGCCTGCCCTCTTCTTCCCCACCACCCACCCACCCGCCCCCCCACCCCGCCCCCCTCCCCAGGTATCCTCGGGAGACCTTTTGTTGTGAAGAAAGTTAAAAGACGAGAGAACCCTGTGAATTTAAACAAAACAGAAAAAATTGTACAGGGGGGGGGGGAGAATCTTGATTTTTAATGATGTAATGATTGCAAATTGATCTGTGGAGTGGCAAGGTCTTTGGGGTTATTTTCGTTTCGTTTGCTCACTTGTCATCATGGAGTCTCTGTTTGCTCCACAGAATAGCTGGTGGTGATGATGATTTTTTTAAAAACAAACAAATGTGCTTTTATTTCACAGTTTTTAAAAAACCAACAGGGGACACGTTTCCACTCTCTCTCTCTCGCACTTTGTTAATTTCCCGCTTTCTGGTCGACAGCCCAAGGCGAGCCTTCCTCTCGGACCCTCTCCTTCCGCGTTCGCCAATTCTTACTGTTCCTTTCTGTTCCAGCGATAAGGTGGGAGTCTGCAGGCTCCCTGGCCCAAGGCCTGGCAAGCTCTCTCTCGCTCGGCCGCGGAAGATACTGGGTGCTCCTTTGTACCTTCGCCTCGCGTGCCGTACGATTCCTCGGGTGCAGCTTTGCTTTTCTGCCCGGGAACCTTGGCGTCTCCTGCCCAAAAAAGGACTTGGGGGTAACCTGGATGACACCTTGGGAAGAACAGGAGCTTCTGTCTCTTTTAACAGTAGTGCAAAAAAGAAAAAAAAGCTATCTCTTTTCCTTCCTCTTTTTTTTTTTTGTACCACCTTAGTATAGATTCTCTTCCCTTACCAATTATGAAAGTTATATTGAGACTGTGATTTCTTTTTTTAAATTATTGTACTATATATAGTTTGCTACATCATAACGCCGTACTTTTGTTGTTGTTGTTCATAGACTTACAAACCGAGCAATAGCTAACGAGCCTGCGGGTGGCGGGGGGGAGGCGGGGAAGTGCCTGAACGTTGTTGCTGTATTATCTTTTTAAGAGAAAAGGAAGCTCACCGTACGGAGTCTCCTCGTGTTTCGCACGGCGGGGGAGCGGAGCCTGCATTGGGCTGGGAGAGAGAGATCTGAGGTTCTGATTCATTCTCCTAGATCCTCTCTCTCTCGCCCATATGAGTGTGTGCAACATGCCAGCAACCGCTTGGGTTTGTAAAACACCCCCCCCCCCAAAAAAAAATGTGTCGATCCTTCAGGGTTAATCCAAACAAGGAAGGATCCACTTTGTGGCTTGCAGAGGCTTCTTCTTTTATCTTGGAAGGTTCTAGGAAAAAAGTCGGAAGCTCTCTGCAACCGACTGCCGCCTCATTTGCCAGGGCTAGTGTGAGGGGTAGCTACTACTTAACCTCCCACGCCCCTTAAACTTCCAAAAGCTTTGTTCCACCGCAAGCAGTTGCACAGGTATTTATTCTGGGGGTGGGGAGCCCACCTGCAGCGGCGGCAGGCCAGCGTCGGAACTGGCGGATCTGCTTTGGCCGAGACAGCGGTTTCAGCTTTTCAAAGCGGGGCAAGAGGAAGAGGTTCCGCTCCTGGACTCTCTTGTGCCAAAACGTGTTCTGCAAAGCCTGCTTTTTTGAAGCCAGCAGGAGACGGTGCCAAAAAAAACCCCAGCCAACCCCGATGAGAAATTATTCGCTGGTTCGCCAGGAAAGAGGATCGCCACGGGGCTGGAGCAAGGGACGTTTTCGCGAGGGCAGGGGAGCTTTTTCAGTTGCGCCCTCTGGATGTGAGGAAGTTCAGACAAACACTAATGTGGCTTCAGGAGCGCTCACAGCCAATTTCTCGGACGCTACGGAGGACAGCCTGAGACTTCGACGTATTTCCGAACGGCCAGGTTGGGCCAGCAAAGGGAGTGTCAAATGTGCTTTTAAACGTCGCTTAGGGCAACACTAGGTAAACTTCTTTTTGCATTTTTTCTCTCGACACTACTAAAAAACCCTAATTGCACGTGGATACCTGCAGCATTCCAGGGGGGATTGAGGCGCAGAGTGCTGCCTCCAGGTTTTTTTGGGTCTGCTCCACGTCACCAAACACTACAGAAGAAAGCAGAAATGAGCCGAATTTCTTGTTTCGTTGCTTTTGGTTTTTTGGGAAGGGGATTCCTGGCTTTTCTCGCACGCCCAGCACCACGAACCCGATAAGTTCTTCACTTGGGAGGCGAAGTAGAAGGCGGAATCCCACTCACACTGAGAGGTCCTGTTGAGTCGATGAAGGGCAAGGCAGCCTCTGCTTTCTAGAATAACATTCCTGATTTTGTCTAAATGTGTGTGGGGTTTTGGGGGTGGGGTGGGGAGTGACAATGGTGAGGGAGGGGAGGGCCTTCCTGCTTAGGCCAGGACAACCATGTCGGTTTTTGTCATCTTGCCAACTCTTCTGCAAGGGGATGTTCTGCAGTTGCAAACGTGCCATGGCTTTCCTCTCCGCCACCTGGAGTCTTTTGCACACCTCGATCTGCAACGTCCGCTGCAGGCATTGGACGTGTGTACCTGAGAAATCAGCCAGGAAGCAAGTTTATTGAGGTTAACGTCTCTCGTATTGACTCTTTTTGGGGGCGGCGCTCCCTACCTGAATCCGGCTTGGCTTGTCGGGCGGTGGTGGCCCTCTGCAGAGAAATGTCCGTTGGGCGACCATTGATGCCGCAGATTCGAGGACGGAGCGGGAGGCGAGCGTCATGAAGGCGATGTTGGTTCTTGCGAGCGACACCCACCCACCCCCACACGGGTGCTGTTGCGAAGCCTCCTTTTACGGACCAGCTTTTGCGGTGGGTGACCCGGTCATCGCTTGCTCTCGATGTGCCAAAGCCATCCCACAGCACCCTCCCTCTTTCCCCAGCCCACCCGACGGGAGCTGGTTTGGGGTTTCAGATGTGCCAGGGGCCAAGGGCCTTGGGGGTTCTCGCGTGTGGTGGAGAAACTCGAAAATGAAAAAGGAAAAAAAAAAAGCCGAGATGAAGGGGCAACCTGTTGACCAAGTTCTGATCACAGTGCACTTTAAACGAAAAAACCCAAGCCCTACTGAAGAGGCGCCTGTTCTCAAACCCCTTCACCTCCTTTTAGGAAGAGGATTGTCAAAAATACACACCCGCCATCATTCCATTTCCTTGTGCTCAGCCCCTCCGGCAAACAACCCGTCTCCCTCCTACTTCCGCCGTGTCTTCCCTTCCCCTTCCCGGAAGCGAAGAATTATTTGTTTGTTCATTGCCTTCAGTTGCATGTTTAGTTCATCCCCTGCACACGGTTTTCGTTTTGCTTTTTATAACTACTTTTAAAAACAAATGCTTTCCCCCTACTTCCGGCCATTAATTTGTACTACGCTTCACCGAAAGCAAAAAGGTGGTTTTGAGTCCAACAGAGGTTCAAGTCTGTAACTCAGTACTCTCTGTATGTATGTGTGTGCGTGTGCGTGTGTGTAAATTTTTTTTAAGCGTTTATGGTTTGTGCCAATGCCCCATACTTTTCTTTCCCCCCCCCCCATTTAGTTACCAGAGACTCTCTCTTACAAGTGTGGTGAAAAATTATTTGGTTATACTTGTATATTATAAGAGATCCTGATTTAAAAAAGAAGAAACATTTAAACATCCTATTTAAAGAGAACGAAAACTACTATATATATTAAAAAATGCTGTTTTTAAAAGGGAGGGTGGGGGAACCTTTTCGTCATTTTGAAAATTGCATGTGATGTTTAACGCGTGAGGGGGGGCAGGGGGGGTGGTAAGGGATTCTGAATCATGTGGCCCGGGATCAATTTTTTTGGCCCCCCGTCCTTGTCTCTCTCTCTTTATTTCTGTCCAGTCTGTGAGGCAGGATCGGGGCCTTCCCGGAAACCCATCAGTTTCTCTCGTCTGCTGGGTGCTGACCCTCGTTGTTTAGAAGTACCTGATGGAAATCGATTTTCATATCTTTCTCCTGAAATAAAAATTGTTTGAAATTGGAATAAAATCTGTTCCTTACAAAAAAAACAAAAACCTAACATACTTCTTGGCCTGTTTTCTCCCTTCCCTTTTTCGATAGAGTTGGGGCGGGTAACAAAACTTCCAGCAATTATGTCCCATTGGGATACACAAGTCCATGAATATCACTAGCCCTGAGTTTGTTTCTTAAGAGTTATAGAGTTGGAAGGGATCCTCTGCTCATCTCCACCCCCATCGTTCTGCCCGGACACTGAGGTCCAGCGCCGAGGGCCTTCTGGCGGTTCCCTCCTTGCGAGAAGCAAAGCTACAGGGAACCAGGCAGAGGGCCTTCTCGGTGGTGGCGCCCGCCCTGTGGAACGCCCTCCCATTAGATGTCAAAACGATAAACAACTACCTGACATTCAGAAGACATCTTAAAGCAGCCCTGTTAAGGGAAGTTTTTAATGTATGATATTTTAGTGTTTTTTGGTTTCTATGGAAGCCGCCCAGAGTGGCTGGGGAAACCCAGCCAGATGGGTGGGGTACAAATAATAAATTATTATTATTATTATTATTATTATTATTATTATTATTATTATTATTATT
>JAXCMG010000040.1:4662385-4696154 GCA_034642415.1 Podarcis siculus
TTATTATTATTATTATTATTATTATTATTATTATTATTATTATTATTCTTCTTCTTCTTCTTCATCGGGTCCAACCATCTACAAAGCAGGAATCTCAGGTAAAAGAACTGACAGATGATCCACCCAACCTCTGCTTAAAAACCTCCAAGAAGGAGAGTTTAGCACCTTCAGAGGAATCCCACTGTCAAACAGCTTTTGCCATCAGAAAGTTCTTCCTAATGTTTAGTTGGAATCTCCTTCCTTGTAAATCCGAGCAAAGGAACTCCATTCTCTGCGGATCGGAGGGCGGGAATTATTTACCCGGCTGCCAAGAACTAACCGCTGGGCGCTAGGTGTTATATCAGTATTCTAAAATCATGACGGTAAAAGTTTCTGGGAGGGATCCGAGATTCCCGTTTCGAAATGGGAAAAGAGGATGCCTTTAGATGGAATATGGATCTCGTGACACTAGAACAGTTTTTTCTTCTGCCACCTCCATCCTATTTGCAAGGCAACCTGCAAACCATTCACCCCAACCCATCAGTGTGGTAGTGAGAGCTGAGCGGCTGTCTCCTCTCCCAATTGGGGGAAGCAAAAAAACTGGTGTCAGGGGGTGTTGGTAATGGGTCCCCCTTCCAAAATTGGGCGTGTGTAGGAGAGAGATCTTAATGGGCAGAGCAAGATCTAGATGCCAAACTTCACGGCCTGCTTTCAAAGCTGTTGGCTTTGTTGCACATCAAAGCACTTAAACCTGTACTACCGATCTTAGTGTTTCTTGAATATTTTTGTATTTTCTCAGGCCTGCAACAATTCCAGATGTTTGGGAGTACAGTGTACCTCAGGTTACATACGCTTCAGGTTACATATGCTTCAGGTTACATATGCTTCAGGTTACATACACTTCAGGTTACAGACTCTGCTAACCCAGAAATAGTGCTTCAGGTTAAGAACTTTGCTTCAGGATGAGAACAGAAATCGGGCTCCGGCGGCAGCAGGAGGCTCCATTAGCTAAAGTGGTGCTTCAGGTTAAGAACAGTTTCAGGTTAAGAACGGACCTCCGGAACGAATTAAGTACTTAACCCGAGGTACCACTGTACAATTCCCCACCTGCCAGCCCCCAGCATCCTATATCTGTGCTTCCTGGGGGCTGATAATCAAAAATATTTGGAGGGTGCCAGGTTGACAAAGACCGACAGGGTGGGGTTGGTCTAAAGCAGGGGTCAGCAAACTTTTTCAGCAGGGGGGCGGTCAACTCCCTCAGACCTTGTGGGGGGCGGACTAGATTTTGGAAAAAGGAATGAACGAATTCCTATGCCCCACAAATAACCCAGAGATGCATTTTAAATAAAAGCACACATTCTACTCATGTCAAAACACCAGGCAGGCCCCACAAATAACCCAGAGATGTATTTTAAAGCAAAGGACACATTCTACTCATGTAAAAAAAACGCTGATTCCCGGACTGTCCACGGGTCGGATTTAGAAGGCGATTGGGCCTTCGTTTGCCTACCCATGGTCTAAAGTGTCTTAATTCACATACATTTGAGTTGTCTTTTCCTTCTTTATAAAGGCCTGGTTTCTGACAAGCCACCAGATGTCACTAAGGAGCAGCAATTTCTTTTTTTGGTCACTTGAGACACTGGTGAGGCATAGCGCAGCTCTCTAGGCAAAAGCGTTACAAGAATATAAGACTAGCCTTGTGGATCAGGCTGGTCTCCCATCATCGTCCGGCGTCCTGATCCCACAGTGGCCAACCAGATGCCTATGGGAAAGGATGGGCTCAAGAGCAACTCTCCCCTCCTGCAATTTCCAGCAACTGGTATTCAAGAGCCTTTCTGCCTCCAACTAGTAACCACTGACACCCTTCTCCCCCTGAATTTGCCCCATCTTCTAAAGCCACACCGCACAATCCAAGCCATCGCTGCCTCCTGGAGGAGCGAGTTCCACACTTTTAACAATGCACCTCACAAATCTTAGAACTGTAGGGACCACGAGGGTCGTCTAGTCCAACCTCCTGCAAAGCAGGAAATCCGCCCATCGTGGGGCTCAAACCCAGGACCCTGAGATTAAGCGTCTCGTGCTCTTACCAACTGAGCTACCGGGAGAGCCAAGAAGTCCTTCCTTTCATCTGCCCCAAACCTTCCAACATTCCATGAGTTCTAGAGGGACCCGAGACCCTCCCTGCCCATGGACTGTCTCGCCAGAGTGGTGCATGCTCTGGTTATTTCCCACTTGGACTACTGCCATGCGCTCTATGTGGGGCTACCTTTGAAGGTGACCCGGAAACCACAACTAATCCAGAATGCGACTGGGGACTGGGGGCGGCAGCTGAGACCACATAACACCAGTCCTGAAAGACCTACATTGGCTCCCAGGACGTTTCTGAGCACAATTCAAAGTGTTGGGGCTGACCTTGAAAGCCCTAAACGGTCCAGTATACCTGAAGGAGCGTCTCCACCCCCATCGCTCAGCCCGGACACTGAGGTCCATCTCCAAGGGCCTTCTGGCGGTTCCCTCCCTGCGAGAAGTGAGGTTACAGGGAACCAGGCAGAGGGCCTTCTCAGTGGTGGCACCTGCCCTGCCGTCAGATGTCAAGGAAATAAGCAGCTTTTTAAAAGACATCTGAAGGCAGCCCTGTTTAGGGAAGTTTTTAATGTTTAATGCTGTATTGTTTTTAACACGCAATTGGGAGCCGCCCAGAGTGGCTGGGGAAACTCAGCTAGATGGGCAGGGTATAAATAAAATATTATTATTATTATTCACTTTGTCCATGCCAGGCATCCTATAAACCTCGTATCATTTCGCCTCTTAGCTCACCTTTTCTCTAAGCAATAAATGTCTCCCAGCGCTGCAGCCGTGCAGAGTATACTCCCGAAACGCTGGTGCATTTTGCACTTGGCTGCAGTTTTTCCAGACCAAGCGCTAGGGAAGCCCTGCAAAGTGTGTCTGCTGCTGCTGCAATCTAGCCCTGAAGCTGAATAGTTGGGACAGAGCCCTGTTTTCACGAGGGCTGTGTTTTACCACTGCAGAAGACTTCCTTTCTTTCAAGGGGGATGAGAGAAAAGATCAGGGACATATACGGTAAAATAAAAACAGGCCCCATGTTACAGACAAGTAAAAAAAGGGTCCGTAACGGCTGGAGACAAATGGCTTAGCCAAAGCAGGATGTTTGAAGTGTGCTTTCAACAACAGAGGTTTTATAAAAATTATGAATGGCGTAGAGTGGATTTCTAATGCCTTGGCCACAGTTTGGCCTGACGAAACTGGCCAGGGAGAATTTTCGGAACCAGACGAAAGGAAACTCACTTCTTCGCCCAAGTGTAAATTGCAAAAAAGGTGGGTGGTCTGAACGCTGCCTGTTTTCGGGGAGTGATGGACGACTCTGTATTTTGCCCCTTCTTCCTTTCCTCGCTCTGTGCTCTTAACCAGGAACGCAAATCCTCTAAACATTTGGAACTTCTTATAAACAGCCTGGGTGCAGAGAAGACAAGCACGCCCAGGGACGCTGGTTCCTTCATGTTCTTTGCAATACTAATATTTATCTTGGTCCTGCTGCCACTGGCTGGTTGTGTTTCCTGGGCGCGAGATGGCTGGGGTTTTTTTTGCAGGGAGGGCTTTGTCAGTTTCCTGGCAAGGGGTGAAGACGCTCAAGTTCAACGCCTTGTGTGGAAAGGGTTTGCTTTCCCCATCCCAGATCTCTTGACACTTTTCTGTTTCTGTGTCAAGACAGCGGAGCAAAAGCCTCTCCAAAAACATCTAACTTGGCTGTGGTGGGTTAGGAACGTAGATGTCGGAATCCTTGGGCCACCGACACTGGTAGCAGTTCCTCCGGGTTTCAGACAACAGACATTCCCATACACGGAACTGTAGAACTCTGGAGATGGAAGGGACCCCAACGGTCATCTAGCCAACCCCCTGCAATGCAGGAATCTCAGCTAAGGCATCCATGGCAAGTGGCAATCCAACTTCTGCTTAGAAACCTCCAAGGAAGGATATGCCACTAACTTCATTGGAGGTTTCTAAGCAGAGTCCGTTCCACCGTCAAACAGCTCCTGCTGCCAGATCAGAGGGTCGGTGGTTCGAATCCCCACGGCGGGGTCCCAGCTCCTGCCAACCTAGAAGTTTGAAAGCACGCCAGCACAAGTAGATAAACAGGTTGTCTTCTTCTTTGGCGATCCCTCGTAGCCGAGTAAGATTGTCTTCCATAAACATGGTTTTAACAATGAGTCCGTAAGTGACTGTGGAGGCCAGTTCTGGGTCCACACGTCCTTCCACAGTGGGGACATAAATAGGTAAATAGGTACCGCTGCGGCAGGAAGGTAAACGGCATTTCCGTGCGCTCTGGTTTCCATCACAGTCTCCCGTTGCGCCAGAAGCGGTTTAGTCTTGCTGGCCTCATGACCCGGAAAGCTGTCTGTGGACAAACGCCGGCTCCCTCGGCCTGAAAGCGAGATGAGCGCTGCAACCCCATAGCCGCCTTTGACTGGACTTAACCGTCCAGGGGTCCTTTACCTTTTTACCTTTACTGCCAAAAAGCTCTTCCTGAGCTTTAGTCAGAATTTCCTTTCTTGTAACTTGGAAGTCACTGCTTCGGGTCCAACCCTCCAGAGCAGGAGAAAACAAGCATAGTCTGATGAAGATGGCTATTATTATTATTATTATTATACCACCCATCCGCCACAGTCACTCTGGGCAGCTTCCAACACATATACATATAGCAAACATTAATAGTAAAAATATAATACAATATAAAAAGTCACAATAACTTTAAAATAAACAGCTTCTAGCAAATAAAGCAATATTCAACAATCCATTAGAATCCCATAGTAAACAGTAAAATTAAAATAAAGGTAAAGGGACCCCTGACCATTAGGTCCAGTCGTGGCCGACTCTGGGGTTGCGGCGCTCATCTCGCTTTACTGGCCGAGGGAGCCGGCGTACAGCTTCCGGGTCATGTGGCCAGCAGGACTAAGCCGCTTCTGGCGAACCAGAGCAGCGCACGGAAACGCCGTTTACCTTCCCGCTGGAGTGGTACCTATTTATCTACTTGCACTTTGACGTGCTTTCGAACTGCTAGGTTGGCAGGAGCAGGGAGCTCACCCCGTCATTGCGGGGATTCGAACCGCCGACCTTCTGATCGACAAGCCCTAGGCTCTATGGTTTAACCCACATCAGCAAATACAGTGGTACCTCAGGTTAAGTACTTAATTCGTTCCGGAGGTCCGTTCTTAACCTGAAACTGTTCTTAACCTGAAGCACCACTTTAGCTAATGGGGCCTCTCGCTGCCCACACATGATTTCTGTTCTCATCCTGAAGCAAAGTTCTTAACCTGAAGCACTATTTCCGGGTTAGCGGAGTCTGTAACCTGAAGCGTATGTAACCTGAAGCGTATGTAACCTGAATTACCCCTGTAAACAGTTTACACTTATCAATTACAATACAGAATTACTAATCTATCTTCAATGTCTCCTCTCAATTCCCTCTTTACCCAGCTAAACAAACCCAGCTCCTTCACTGTTCCTCATCAGGCTTGGTATCTGAAGGGCTGAGTAGGTCAATTGGATATGACTTGGGTGTTTTTAACACTTTTTGGGTGGTGTATTCAATTAACTTTATTTTCCTTGTGCCTGGGTTGCTTTCGATTTAACGATCATTTGCAATATATCACGCACGCCATAGGGAAATAAAATCAATGCCAACCCCCTTGTTCCTTATGCAGACGGGGAGTTGCAGGAATTCAAACGTACAGCGGGCGGCTGAGGTTTCGCAAGGTACCGAAAGAGGAAGGAGAGCTCCTTCCCCACCCCATTTTCAAAAACAAACCAAGCCCAGGGCCAGCAAAAGTGCAATTTCTGTTTGCCTTTTGCGAGCGAGAACTAGGGGGGAAGTTTTGTGGATTGGTACATCTCAGTTGGGGCGGTGAGCAAACAGGATGAGGCCTCACTAGGAGGAGACTTACCAGAACGGAAAGTTCCCATTGCAACCTTCTGGGTTCTTTTGGTGCAGAGAAAGCAGTTGGCAGGCCTCTCCTCTCCAGGATGGGACCCAGGTCCGTGTTGCGGCATTTCGGGAAGATAATTTAGGTAGCCCCCTTTCTGATGTCCTCTCCCTCTTGTCTGTCCTTTTCCTTACTGACCCTGATGTTCTGTGTGTGGACCTTTTTTTTTTGCAGATAGATCAGGTGCTGTTTGGAGCACAGGTGTGAAAACAGTCCCTGCCTGTTGTTGTTGTTGTTGTTGTTGAGTCGTTTAGTCGTGTCCGCCTCTTCATGACCCCCTGGACCAGAGCACACCAGGCCCTCCTGTCGTTCACTGCCTCCCACAGTTTGGTCAAACTCATTATGGTAGCTTTGAGAACATTGTCCCATCATCTCGTCCTCTGTCGTCCCCTTCTCCTTGTGCCCTCCATCTTTCCCAACATCAGGGTCTTGTCCAGGGAGTCTTCTCTTCTCATGAGGTGGCCAAAGTCTTGGAGCCTCAGCTTCAGTGAGCACTCAGGGCTCATTTCCTTCCGAATGGAGAGGTTTGATCTTCTTGCAGTCCATGGGACTCTCAAGAGTTTCCTCCAGCACCAGAATTCAAAAGCATCCATTCTTCGGTGATCAGCCTTCTTTATGGTCCAGCTCTCACTTCCATACATCACTACTGCGAAAACCATAGCTTTAACTATACGGATCTTTGTTGGCAAGGTGATGTCTCTACTTTTTAAGATGCTGTCCAAGTTTGCCATTGCTTTTCTCCCAAGAAGCAGGCGTCTTTTAATTTTGTGACTGCTGTCACCATCTGCAGTGATCACGGAGCCCAAGAAAGTAAAATCTCTCACTGCCTCCATTTCTTCCCCTTCTATTTGCCAGGAGGTGATGTGACCAGTGGCCATGCCTACGAAACAAAAACCAGAATTGTTTCAGGGGCATGTTCCTTGGCTGGGGTGCAGGTGGACCTGCCACTCTCAGTTCCCCCTTTTCCCAAATCTTAAAATTCAGCTCCCTTCATTCCCGCATCAGTTTTGCCTCGTTGGCCTTTTTAAGTCCTCGTGAAATTTCATTTGAAGGGCTGATTTCTCCTTTTTGAAACGGGGAGGGAGCGTAGCTCAGGGACAGGACATGTGCTTTGAGTGCAGAAGGTTTGAACCCCCGCATCTCCAACCAGGAGTGAGAAAGACTCCTGTCTGAAACCCTGGAGAGTTGTCAGTGCAGACAAGACCAAAGTTCTGACACAGGGTAAGCCATCTCCTTAAGGGACGCGGGTGGCGCTGTGGGTTAAACCACAGAGCCTAGGACTTGCCGATCAGAAGGTCGGCGGTTCGAATCCCTGCGACGGGGTGAGCTCCCATTGCATGGTCCCTGCTCCTGCCAACCTAGCAGTTCGAAAGCACGTCAAAGTGCAAGTAGATAAATAGGTACCACTCTGGTGGGAAGGTAAACGGCGTTTCCATGCGCTGCTCTGGTTCGCCAGAAGCGGCTTAGTCCTGCTGGCCACATGACCCGGAAGCTGTACGCCGGCTCCCTCGGCCAATAAAGCGAGATGAGCGCTGCAACCCCAGAGTCGGCCACGACTGGACCTAATGGTCAGGGGTCCCTTTACCTTTACCTTAAGCCATCTCCTTATCCCTCCTAAAATATGCAATTTGGCTCAAAGGCACATTTTGCAAAGCAATTTCCCCTTTGTAGAATGCATATTTTTATTTTTTGGTGTGCAATTTGCAGGGAATGTGCATTTCCCCCTAGTCTATTCACATTGCGAATACCTTGCTTGGTTGGAGAACGGTATTGCAAAATTCCTAACAATGGCTTTGACAATGGGTGTGTTTTCGTTTTGCGTATTGTTTTGGAAGGTGTGGAGTAACCACAATACAGCCTTGAACTTCCTCCTCACTTCCCTTTTAATATATACCATATTTTTTGCACCATAACACTCACTTTTTTCCTCCTAGAAAGTAAGGGGAAATGTCTGTGCGTGTTATGGAGGGAATGCCTACGGGTGCCATGCCTACGGATTTTCCTCCTCTAAAAACTACGTGCGTGTTATGGTCGGGTGCATGTTATAGAGCGAAAAATACGGTATTTTTTAAAATGATTTCCCCCAAATTATTACAGATGGAACCAAATCACTTTAATACGACGCCTTAAAATCAGGTTTCCAGCTCCTGTCAATCATTTTCCTCCCGTAGCCGAATCGTTTATTTAGTGTCCGGTTGTGTTCCTTCGCTTGCAGTTAAACCATTCTTCCAGCTGCCCTCTTTTTTCGCTCCTTACAAACAGCACCTCTGCTGCATCTTATAAATTTAAAATCCAGTTCGCATATACATTTTAGTTCATGGGTAGGCAACTAAGGGGGACGCGGGTGGTGCTGTGGTCTAAACCACAGAGCCTCTTGGGCTTGCTGATCAGAAGGTCGGCGGTTCAAATCCCCACAACGTGGTGAGCTCCCGTTGCTCGGTACCTGCTCCTGCCAACCTAGCAGTTCGAAAGGACATCAAAGTGCAAGTAGATAAATAGGTACCACTCCGGCGGGAAGGTAAACGGCGTTTCTGTGTGCAGAAGTGGCTTAGTCATGCTGGCCACATGACCCGGAAGCTGTACGCTGGCTCCCTTGGCCAATAAAGCGAGATGAGCACCGCAACCCCAGAGTCGGTCACGACTGGACCTAATGGTCAGGGGTCCCTTTACCTTTAGGCAACTAAGGATCTGGCCCAATCGCCTTCTAAATCTGGACTGCGGACGATCCAGGAATCAGCGTGTTTTTACATGAGTAGAATGTGTCCTTTTATTTAAAATGCATCTCTGGGTTATTTGTGGTGCATAGGAATTCATTTCATTTCATTTTTTATTTTATTTTTTCAAAATATAGTCCGGCCCCCCACAAGGTCTGGGGGACAGTGGACCGGCCCCCAGATGAAAAAGTTTGCCGACCCCTGTTTTAGTTGCAGACCTGGTGTGCTGGGAGAGTTCATTACTATCTTCCATTGTCCGGTTCCCCGCAATGTTTATCGGGATGGCACAAAGTCACATTCCATTCCTTCTTCTGTTTTCAGACTAGCTTACGAACGAACCACAGCCTCTCTGCTTCCCTTTTGGGACCTGCTTGCTGCTGCTTACAGTCCAAATCACGCCACTCCCTTTGCCTCGACCCCGATTCCGTTTCTTTCATTTTACTGACCTATAAAAAAATAGCTATATATTGCTGTTCGTAAACAACAAGAAGAGTGGTTTATAACAATCTTACATAAAACCATACAATAAAAACCACGTCAAAATTAGAAATCGGCTAAGTAGACCTGGGGACACGGGTGGAGCTGTGGGTTAAACCACAGAGCCTAGGACTTGCCGATCAGAAGGTCAGCGGTTCGAATCCTGCGACGGGGTGAGCTCCCATTGCTCGGTCCCTGCTCCTGCCAACCTAGCAGTTCGAAAGCACGTCAAAGTGCAAGTAGATAAATAGGTACCCCTCCGGCGGGAAGGTAAACGGTGTTTCCGTGCACTGCTCTGGTTTGCCAGAAGCGGCTCAGTCATGCTGGCCATGCTGTACGCCGGCTCCCTTGGCCAATAAAGCGAGATGAGCGTCACAACCCCAGAGTCGGCCACGACTGGACCTAATGGTCAGGGGTCCCTTTACCTTTAAGTAGACCTGACGGAATGGGGAAGTTCCCGGCAGGCAATATCTAAAATGCGATATCTAGTGGCAGAGTGTTCCACAGGACTGGGCCGTTGACACGGAAGGCTCTGTTTGTTGTTGCTAAATAAGCATTGCAGGGGGTTGGGCTAGATGACCTTTGGGTCCCTTCCAATTCTACGATTCTATGAGCCTCACCAACTTGGGGAACGGCCAGTGAAGCTCTTGCAGTTAATCTCAGGGATCATTCTTCCTTCGGAAAAGCAGCTTTTACTTGCATGCAAATTGAATGGGTAAGATCAATCAACCACAACTTTGTAGATTAACCAGCCGGAACTTGTGCGGTTAACCAGTCAATGAACCAGATAGCTGGCCTTCTTCCAATTCCATGCAAATTAGCTAAAGGGCTAAGTTCAAGGCCCTGGTTTTGACGTAAAGGTAAAGGTCAAGGTACCCCTGACCGTTACGTCCAGTCGCAGACGACTCTGGGGTTGCGGCACTCATCTTGCTTTCAGGCCGAGGGAGCCGGCGTTTGTCCACAGACAGCTTTCCGGGTCATGTGGCCAGCAGGACTGAACCGCTTCTGGCACAACGGGACACTGTGACGGAAACCAGAGCGCACGGAAACGCTGTTTACCTTCCCGCCGGAGCAGTACCTATTTATCTACTTGCGCTGGCGTGCTTTCGAACTGCTAGGTTGGCAGGAGCAGGGACCGAGCAACGGGAGCTCACCCCCGTCGCAGGGATTCGAACCGCTGACCTTCCGATCGGCAAGCCCAAGAGGCTCAGTGGTTTAGACCACAGCGCCACCCGCGTCCCTTGGTTTTGACGTAGGAAACCCCCAAACACCAGGGAGCCAGTATACCTGAAAAGCGGCCTCACCCCTTATAAACCCAGTCAGCAACTGCAATCTGCAGGTAAGGGCATCCTGCAGGTGCCATCGTATCAGTAAGTGCCTTGCACGCATTTTAGGAAGCCGGTCTTTCATGAAATGTTTCCGAATACCAGTTGCCAGAAACTTCAGGAAGGGAGAGAGTTGCTCTTCTTGCACTTAGGTCTTGCTTGAGAGTTCACCAGAAGCGACATCTGGTTTGTTACTTTGAGAACAGGACGTAGGACTCGATGGGCTATTGGCCTGACCCACCGGCCTCTCCTTATTGTGGTAGCACCTTTGGAACTCCCCTCCCCTTGAATTTAAGTCAGGCGCCATCTCTGTTGCTTTTTCGGCCCCTGCCAAAGACCTTTCTATTCCAACAAGCTTTCTAAGCTGAGATCTTCTCCAGACAAGACAGAAGTATTGTTTTTGGGAGACAGGAGGTGGGCAGGTGTGGAGGACTCCCTGGTCCTGAATGGGGTCACTGTGCCCCTGAAGGACCAGGTGCTGTCATTTGAAAGACTGGGAGTCATTTTGGACTCACAGCTGTCCATGGAGGCGCAGGTCAATTCTGTATCCAGGGCAGCTGTCTACCAACTCCATCTGGTACGCAGGCTGAGACCCTACCTGCCTGTGGACTGTCTGGCCAGAGTGGTGCATGCTCTGGTTATCTCCCGCTTGGACTACTGCAATGCGCTCTACGTGGGGCTACCTTTGAAGGTGACTCGGAAACTACAACTAATCCAGAATGCGGCAGCTAGACTGGGGACTGGGAGCGGCTGCCAAGACCACATAACACCGGTCTTGAAAGACCTACATTGGCTCCCAGTATGTTTCCGAGCACAATTCAAAGTGTTGGTGCTGACCTTTAAAGCCCTAAATGGCCTCGGTCCAGTATACCTGAAGGAGCATCTCCACCCCCATCATCCAGCCCGGACACTGAGGTCCAGCTCCAAGGGCCTTCTGGCGGTTCCCTCCCTGAGAGAAGTGAGGTTACAGGGAAGCAGGCACAGGGCCTTCTCGGTGGTGGCTCCCTCCCTGTGGAACGCCCTCCCATCAGTTGTCAAGGAAATAAACAACAATATGACTTTTAGAAGACCCTTGAAGGCAGCCCTTTTTAGGGAAGTTTTTAATATTTGATGTCTAATCATGTTTTCAATATTCTGTTGGGAGCCTCCCAGAATGTCTGGGGAAACCCAGCCAAATGGCAGGGTATAAATAATAAGTTGTTCTTGTTGTTGTGATGATGTCTGTATCTGCACTGAAATTATTTTTAAGATGTTTGTACTGTTCTATCTCTGGTTGTCTGCTGCCCCGGGCTCCTTTGGGAAGAAAGGCAGGATATGAATTTTATAATTAAAGATATTTATATATGTATGAAAACCCCAACCACTTTGTTTGATGGAAAAAACTATGGCTGTAGGTGGAGGTGATCGTGAAGAAACAAAAGTTAACTGGGACTAACTTCCTTCCTTTTAAAAATCCTTTTCTCTTATCTGAAGGATGGGGTGCCCAGCCTGAAGAAGACAATTGACACCTTGCTTTTAAAAGCTCCTGGGTCACCTTGCGATCGCTGGAAGGTGGATGTTGAGCGGTTCCGATGAGTGGAATGGAATTTACGGTGGTTGGGCACAGCTCCTACAAATGGCAGTGGAAACTTTTGCGAACAGTTCCATATAGCTGCCCTCGTGTCTGACCTCAGCTCAAGTATTTGCTTTCCTTCTCCATGGGCAACCCCTTGGATCCTACGATTCCCATGAGATCCCTCACCTTGCCAGCTATGGATCCTGGAAGGCTTCTGTGATCAAGCCTCTGGATTCCCTGTTCTGCTGAAACTTGATCTCGCACCGTCTCTTCCTGGGTCCCTCCTCCTTAGGGAGGAGGGCTTGGACCGTGCATCCGTGGACATTTTTCTTACCAAACCTTCTGCGTTTCAAAAAAAAATTTATTCGAGTGCATGTTTCTCATCGGAGTGGGGTCTTTTCCGTCTGGTCTGAGATTGGTAAGGGGGGACCCCACCTCACCTCCCACCACAATGGTCTGGTGCATCTGCTTTCTCTCAGAGGAGGAGAAGAACGCCGTCGCCATAGATAAAGAAATCAACCGGCTTCTTCAGGAGCAGAAGAAGAGAGATCGGTGGGAGCTGAAGTTGCTTTTGCTCGGTGAGTAACTGCCCCTCGGACAAGGAGCTGCATGCTAGGTTGGGGAGAGGCTTGAGGCTTGAGTGATGGGCTTGGAGCAGGATCTAGCCTTCCATACTTTTTTGTTTGTTTGTTTAGTCATTTAGTCGTGTCCGCCTCTTCGTGACCCCCTGGACCAGAGCACGCCAGGCCCTCCTGTCTTCCACTGCCTCCCGCAGTTTGGTCAAACTCATGCTAGTAGCTTCGAGAACACTGTCCCACCATCTCGTCCTCCGTCGTCCCCTTCTCCTTGCGCCCTCCATCTTTCCCAACATCAGGGTCTTTTCCAGGGAGTCTTCTCTTCTCATGAGCTGGCCAAATCTTGGAGCCTCAGCTTCAGGATCTGTCCTTCCAGTGAGCACTCAGGGCTGATTTCCTTCAGAATGGAGAGGTTGGATCTTCTTGCAGTCCATGGGACTCTCAAGAGTCTCCTCCAGCGCCTACCATACTAGCAAGAAATAATACTCTCCATTCCTCTTCTTTCCAAACTTTCTCAATTGTGCCCCAATTGTTCCCCACAAGCCCCTAAAGCTCTCTTATCGACCTCGTAATGTAACTTAAGGGTGGCGCTGTGGGTTAAACCACAGAGCCTAGGACTTGCCGATCAGAAGGTCGGCGGCTAGAATCCCCATGACGGGGTGAGCTCCCATTGCTCGGTCCCTGCTCCTGCCAACCTAGCAGTTTGAAAGCACGTCAAAGTGCAAGTAGATAAATAGGTACCGCTCTGGCAGGAAGGTAAACGGCATTTCCGTGCGCTGCTCTGGTTCGCCAGAAGCGGCTTAGTCCTGCTGGCCACATGACCTGGAAGCTGTACGCCGGCTCCCTCGGCCAATAAAGCAAGATGAGCACTGCAATTGTAGACTCGGTCACAACTGGACCTAATGGTCAGGGGTCCCTTTAATGTAACTTGATGGACCTATTCCAGTTATACCCCACTGTTTTTTCCAAAGAGCTTGGCATCCATGGTTCTCTCCCTCCTCATTTAATCCCATCAACAACCCTGTGAGGTAGGTTAGGCCGAGAGGCAGCGGCTAGCCTTTCGGGTCACTCTCAGTGAGCTTCATGGCCAAGTGGAGGCGACTTGAACCCTGGTCTCCCAGGCCTGAGCCTCCTGGGCTTGCCGATCAGAAGGTCGGCAGTTCAAATCCCCGTGACGGAGTGAGCTCCCGTTGCTCTGTCCCAGCTCCTGCCAACCTAGCAGTTCGAAAGCATGTCAAAGTGCAAGTAGATAAATAGGTACCACTCAGGCGGGAAGGTAAACAGTGTTTCCATGCACTCTGGTTTGCATCATGGTGTCCCGTTGCGCCAGAATCGGTTCAGTCCTGCTGGCCACATGACCCAAAAAACTGTCTGTGGACCAACACCGGCTCCCTCGGCCTGAAAGCGAGATGAGCGCCGCAACCCCATAGTTGCCTTTGACTGGACTTAACTGTCCAGGGGTCCTTTACCTTTACCTTATCCTCCCAGGTCCTAGTCTGACATTCTAACCGCTACTCTGTCCTGAGTAGATCTGCTGGTGTGTGATATACCGTATTTTTTGCTCTATAAGACTCACTTTCCCCCTCCTAAAAAGTAAGGGGAAATGTGTGTACGTCTTATGGAGCGAATGCAGGCTGCGCAGCTATCCCAGAAGCCAGAACAGCAAGAGGGATTGCTGCTTTCACTGCGCAGCGATCCCTCTTGCTGTTTTGGCTTCTGAGATTCAGAATATTTTTTTTCTTGTTTTCCTCCTCCAAAAACTAGGTGCGTCTTGTGGTCTGGTGCGTCTTATAGAGCGAAAAATACGGCACTTAAACATTGCTTGGTTGGCAAAGTTCAGAGAAGAGCAGATTTTGAAGGAAGGTTTCCGGTGCGCATATTGGCCTGGAAAGTGAGGATAGGGTAGTTTCTCGCTGAAATGCAGTTGAAGCGATGGGCTCATCTTGCTGGAAAGGAGATTCTAGCTAAACATTAGGAAGAACTATCTGAGAGTTGTTCGACAGCAGAATGGACTCCCTCGGAAGGGGGCGAGGTCTCCTTCAGACGAAGCTTTGGAAGAGATGTTGGGTGGTCCTCTGTCAGGGATTCTTCAGTTGAGCTTTCCTGCATTGCAGGGGGTTGGACTAGATGACCCTAGGGTCCCTTTCCAACTCTGAAGTTCCGTGATTCAGAGAAGAGCAGATTTCGAAGGATGGCTTCCTTTTAGTGTGGATATAGGTTCAGAAAGTGAGAATCAAGTTGTTTCTCGTTTAAAATTAAAGCTAACATTCCTCTCTCGCTTGAAAGCACCACCGCTTATCAGGGAAGAAGAAGAGTTTGGATTTGATAACCCGCTTTATCACTACCCGAAGGAGTCTCAAAGTGGCTAACAATCTCCTTTCCCTTCCTCCCCCACAACAAACACTCTGTGAGGTGAGTGGGGCTGAGAGACTTCAGAGAAGTGTGACTAGGACACACCTTTTCAGATAATCCTTGCCATGACTAGGGATGGCATCTATTTCTAGACTTCGGCCATAGCAAACTAGATCCTGTTCCAAGTATACGCTCCAAAATTAACGATAATTTACTTCAATGGCACTCCTCTGAATAGGAGTAACGCTAGCTACAAATTTGTGCCAATGTGAATTTTGTATTCGATCTAAAAATTGTGCATATTATACCCTATAGAATAGGTTATTTTGTCACTGGCTTTGTTTCTCGTTCAATTGCAAAATTCAGAAAAGGGCAAAGGACCCAGCTTACTTCTCTAATTTTAAGTTGTTTTAACCTGTTTTTAGTTTTATGTTTTAATTGCTGCAACTTGCCCTGGGACCCTGGAGTGAAGGGCACATAAACAGTACTGATTGTTGTTGTCGTTTAGTCGTGTCCGACTCTTCGTGACCCCCTGGACCAGAGCACGCCAGGCACTCCTGTCTTCCGCTGCCTCCCGCAGTTTGCCAACACAGTACTGATACTACCGCTAATTTTAAAAATCTGTTACGTTTCTGATCCATGCATTAGTTTGGAAAGGTATGCACCCATCTGGGGTTGTTTAAAAACACAAACTGAATGAAATCCTTTTCGAAGTCTAGCTGAGACATGTCTCTCTCTCTCTCTCTCTCTCTCTCTATATATATATATATAAATTGGGAAAATACGCTGCTGTGTCAATATTATATTTAACTGTTTGCCCATTTTGATCAGTCACAGTCCCGGAGTCTTAACTCCTCATAGGAAACTGTGAGTGATTTGGGCATCCTTTAGCCTGAAAAGAGAGACGATTAAGAGACAATATGACAGCCAGCTTTAAATCTGGGAAGGGCTGGAGCCGTGGATTGTTAGTAAAGGTAAAGGTAAAGGGACCGCTGACCATTAGGTCCAGTCGTGGCCGACTCTGGGGTTGCGGCGCTCATCTCGCTTTATTGGCCAAGGGAGCCGGCGTACAGCTTCCGGGTCATGTGGCCAGCAGGACTAAGCCGCTTCTTGCGAACCAGAGCAGCGCACGGAAACGCCGTTTACCTTCCCGCCAGAGCAGTACCTATTTATCTACTTGCCCTTTGACGTGCTTTCAAACTGCTAGGTTGGCAGGAGCAGGGACCGAGCAACGGGAGCTCACCCCGTCGTGGGGATTCGAACCACCGACCTTCCGATCGGCAAGTCCTAGGCTCTGTGGTTTAACCCACAGCGCCACCTGCGTCCTCTTATGCTACCTTAGTAGGAGTCAAATACCACTGGTACATCGGACCCTAGTTTTCATACCCCGCTTTGAGGAGTATTTAAAAGAAAAATAAACAACCGGGGTCTGGGTGTTGGTGTGTGTGTGGGGGGGTGGGGGGGTGGGTGTGGGTGTGTAATGAAATGAAATGAAGGAAAAAATAAGGGCTCTGGGATTTCTTTTAGGTACCGGAGAGAGTGGGAAAAGCACCTTCATCAAACAGATGAGAATAATCCATGGCTTGGGCTATACGGAGGAAGACCGCAAAGAATTTGCCAAGGTGGTTTACCAGAACATCTTCATGTCCATCCAGGCTATGGTCAAGGCTATGGACATTCTCCAGATATCCTACGCCCAGCCGGAAAATGCGGTGAGTAGTCCGACGGCATGGGAAGAGGAACCCACAGGGTAAGACCAAAGCATTGAGGTTGAATCCTGACATGACCAAAGTACTGTTTTGGTGGGACAGGGGACAGACAGGTATGGGGGACTCCCTGGTCCTGAATGGGGCAACTGTGCCTCTGAAGGACCAGGTGCGCAGCCATGGACTCACAGCTGTCCATGGAGGCGCAGGTCAATTCTGTGTCCAGCTCCATCTGGTACGCAGGATGAGACCCTCCCTGTCCATGGACTGTCTGGCCAGAGTGGTGCATGCTCTGGTTATCTCCCGCTTGGACTACTGGCATGCGCTCTATGTGGGGCTCCCTTTGAAGGTGACTTGGAAATGACAACTAATCCAGAATGTGGCTACCAGACTGGTGACTGGGAGCTGCCACTGAGACCATATAACACAGGTCCTGAAAGGTAAGGGACCCCTGGATGGTTAAGTCCAGTCAAAGGTGACTATGGGGTTGTGGCGCTCATCTTGCTTTCAGGCCAAGGGAGCCGGCGTTTGTTCACAAACAGCTTTCTGGGTCATGTGGCCAGCAGTACTAAACCGCTTCTGGCGCAACGGGACACCGTGATGGAAACCAGAGCGCACAGAAACGATGTTTACCTTCCTGCTGCAGTGGTATCTATTTATCTACTTGCGCTGGCATGCTTTTGAACTGCTAGGTTGGCAGGAGCAGGGACCGAGCAACAGGAGCTCACCCCATCGCAGGGATTGGAACCGTCAACCTTCCGATCAGCAAGCCCAAGAGGCTCAGTGGTTTAGACCACAGCGCCATTTGCGTCCCCATACGATGTAAGAGATAAAAGAAGTAAATGCTTTTCTCTTACCAGAAGCTGCCCAGAAGGACACTTCCTTCTTTAACAAACGTGTTACGGTCGAATCAAAATAAATACAGCGGTGCCTTGGTTTATGAACTTAATCCGTTCCGGAAGTCCGTTCTTAAACCAAGGCATTCTTAAACCAAGGCGTGCTTTCCCATAGCAGTACGGGACTCAATTTACAAATGGAACACATTCAGCATGTTCTGATTCCAAGGCCAAGCTCACAAACCAAAACACCTACTTCCGGGTTTGCAGCGTTCTTAATCCGAGTTGTTCATAAACTAAGCTGTTCTTGAACCAAGGTACCACTGTAACAACAACAATATTAAATTACGTTATTCTCTCTGCTTCTAGCAAAATGCTCAGCTGCTGATGGCTGTGGATACTTACAAAATGAAGGAGATGGATGCGCACCATGCACAGATGATCAAAAGCCTGTGGAGAGATGGCGGGATCCGAACCTGCTACCAGAGGCGAAGCGAGTACCATTTGCTGGATTCCACTCTCTAGTGAGCGCATTTGCGTTTGCCGCTTAAGGACGAGCAAATCTGTCGGGTTTCCGGGTGGTGGGTTGCACCCAGTCTTACCCTACTCAGAGAAGACGCATTTGGGTTGCTTGCAACTAAGTTCTGTTTAGAGCAGATCCACTGGGATTATCGAACTGCCTTTCTTCCAGAACCAGGACTCCTTAGATGATCCTTGGAGTCCATTTCCAACTCTACAATTCTGTAATTCAATCAGGCTTACGAGAAGCGAAGCAAACACAGAACGCTTAAAAAGAAATCAAAGATAGTAGTTAAAAAGTAATCAAAATGTAATGGAATTTAAACAACAGAAAATCTATGAAATCTAGTAAACAACAACAACAACAACAACCTGTGCAGCACTATCAAAAGCCCTCAGTTGGTTAGAGTAAGGTAAAGGTAAAGGGACCCCTGACCATTAGGTCCAGTCGTGGCCGACTCTGGGGTTGCGGCGCTCATCTCGCTTTACTGGCCGAGGGAGCCGGCGTACAGCTTCTGGGTCATGTGGCCAGCAGGACTAAGCCGCTTCCGGCGAACCAGAGCAGCGCATGGAAACGCCATTTACCTTCCTGCCAGAGTGGTACCTATTTATCTACTCGCACTTTGACGTGCTTTTGAACTGCTAGGTTGGCAGGAGCAGGGACCGAGCAACGGGAGCTCACCCCGTCACGGGGATTTGAACCGCTGACCTTCTGATCGGCAAGTCCTAGGCTCTGTGGTTTAACCCAACATGAAACTTGAACCCACAACCCTAAGATTTAGAGTCTCATACTCTAACCAACATCGTTGGCACTGTGGGTTAAACTACAGAGCCTAGGACTTGCTGATCAGAAAGTCGGCGGTTCGAATCCCTGCAATGACGGGGTGAGCTCCCGTTGCTCTGTCCCTGCTCCTGCCAACCTAGCAGTTCGAAACCACATCAAAATGCAAGTAGATAAATAGATACAGCTCTGGCGGGAAGGTAAACGGCGTTTCCGTGCGCTGCTCTGGTTCGCCAGAAGCGGCTTAGTCCTGCTGGCCACATGACCCGGAAGCTGTACACCGGCTCCCTCGGCCAATAAAGCGAGATGAGCGCCGCAACCCCAGTCACGACTGGACCTAATGGTCAGGGGTCCCTTTACCTTTAAGGTGCTACTGGAAGGAATTTTTTTATTTTGTTTTGACTACGCCAGACCAACACGGCTACCTACCTATACCCAGAACAAACTTAGTTGGTCTCTAAGGTGCTGCTGGACAATTTTTTAATTCTTTTATTTAATCATTAACTGTTAGGGTCTCTGCAGCTCTTGCTTAGCTTTGACAGACGCGCCATGCTACGCAGGACACATTCAGACACATTGCAAAGTTATCTTCCCATTTCCTTTTTTATCAATTTTAACATATAAATTATAAAATGTGCCACAAAACTTTTCACTTATGCAATCTTTTTAGACTTCCATCAGCACCTCTGATGATCCACAGTTTTAACCACTTCTTATGCATTTCTTAACTTTATATTGCCTTTACATCTCTTAACAAATCTTCCTACCCCTTGTCCATTTTTACAAGACTTCCCATAATACTCCTCACAAAACTTCTTGCAACCCTACAAACATCGTCTGTTCTTCACAATTACTTTTCAAATGGTCCGTAGATTTACTCCAGTCTTCCGTGAATTTCTGGTCTCGCCGGTTTCAAATCCTTCCTGTTAGTTTATCTAGTTCTGCATAGTCCATTAACTTCATCCTCCATTCTTCAATCATCGGTAACGCTTCTTGCTTCCATTTTTGGGCCAATAATATTCTTGCTGCTGTTACTGCATATAAAAAGAGCTTACATTCCTTTCTATTTATGTCACTCCCCACAATGCCCAGTAAAAATGTTTCTGGTTTCTTTGTCAATGTATATTTCAACATTTTTTTCATCTCATTATAGATCATCTCCCAGAAGCATTTCACCTTTTTGCATTCCCACCACATGTGATAAAATGTTCCCTCTTTTTCTTTACATTTATTACTGACTTTATACATTTTTGCTAACTTGACAGGTGTAATATACCATCTATACATCATTTTCATCACATTTTCTTTTAGGGCATTGCATGCAGTAAATTTTAAACCTTCCTTCCATAATTTCACCCAATCACTCAGCTGTATATTATACCCAAAATCTTTGGCCCAGTGAATCATAACCGACTTAACCTCTTTGTCCTTCAAATGCCATTCAAGCAGCAATTTATACATTTTAGACAAAATTTTTGCATCATTACTTAATATCTCTAATTCAAACTTTGATCCACTTTCATCAAATCCTTTTTCTTTAGAGTCTTGTTTAAACATTTCGTTGACCTGGCGATAATGTAACCAATCATTAACATATTCTTTAATTTCTTCATATTGTTTCAGTTTCCATTTACTTCCTTCCATATATATTAATTTCCCATATGTTATCCATTTCCCACTCATATTGACCTTTTTTTACACTCATCGCTTCTAATGGAGATAACCTATGTGGTGTTTTTCGTCCCAATAGGTTTTTATACCTATCCCAGGTTTCTATTAGAAATCTTCGAAATATATGGCTTCCAAATCCTTTATGGACTTTTGTCTTATTATACCATAAATATGCATGCCACCCAAATCTGTTATCATAACCTTCTAAATCCCGCAATTCAGTATTTTCTAATTCCATCCATTCCTTCAACCAACAGAGGCGAGATGCTTCATAATATAATTTCAAATCTGGCAGGGCGAAGCCTCCTCCTTCTTTAGTAAGTTATCTTCCCATTTCCATGTACAATTTAAACAACTATCCTTAACGTGCCTTTGCAGCTTCCTGTCTAACCTGGACCGCATTGCAGCGGCAGGGTACGTGCCGAGCCCCCAGGACATCCTGAGGACGCGGGTGCCGACGACGGGCATCAACGAGTACTGCTTTTCGGTGCAGAAGGTGAGGCTCAGGTGAGCAGAACTGGGAGCGGGATCTGAAGTTGTGCAGCCTTGATGGCTTTGACTGGCGAGCTAAACCAGGTGAGAGATGCCGATGGGTCTCAAAGCCTCCGTAGTTGATCTCTGCTGAAATGAGTGTAGCGGCAAATTCAGAAGGGCAAAGTCCCTTTTGTGATGGTCACAACCTAGCCCTATCTCATGGTCCCCTTCTAAGATAATACAACTTCATTGGACGCCGCCTCCACCACGAGAATAACCTTAGTTGGGTACAACTTCATATATACTTGTGTGTGTATAATTTTTATTAAATTATCTGTTTTACAATTTACTCATTTAAACCACAGAGCCTAGGACTTGCCGATCAGAAGGTTGGCGGTTCGAATCCCCACGACGGGGTGAGCGCCCGCTGCTCGGTCCCTGCTCCTCCCAACCTAGCAGTTCGAAAGCACGTCAAAGTGCAAGTAGATAAATAGGTACCGCTCCGGCGGGAAGGTAAATGGCATTTCCGTGCGCTGCTCTGGTTCACCAGAAGCGTCTTAGTCCTGCTGGCCACATGACCAGGAAGCTGTACGCCGGCTCCCTCTGCCAGTAAAGCAAGATGAGCGCTGCAACCCCAGGGTCATCTGCGACTGGACTTAACGGTCAGGGGTCCCTTTACCTTTAAGACTTCCCTTCTTCTCTTTCCATGGTTCATTTTGCATATCATAAATCCCTGCATATTTTACATGAACTATACCATTCAGTATTCCATTACTGCAGCCATCAAAACTTATTTACACTGTTGAATTTATCTGAATGCTTCCAACGTTTTCAGGTGTACACAATTCCCCCCCCCCAATAAATTCAATAAATGTTTTCCCATCTTCTCTAAAGGCATGTCCTTCTTGTTCTCTTATTCTAAGTCTGTGAGTTGTGCATATTCTGTCCGCTTAAGTTGCCATTCTTCTTTGTTTGGGACCTCGCTCGTTTTTGGGCTAACAAATCACAGGCCGCAGTTTTGTTGTTTAGTCGTGTCCGCCTCTTCGTGACCCCCTGGACCAGAGCACACCAGGCACTCCTGTCTTCCACTGCCTCCCGCAGTTTGGTCAAACTCATGCTGGTAGCTTCGAGAACACTGTCCCACCATCTCATCCTCTGTCGTCCCCTTCTCCTTGTGCCCTCCATCTTTCCCAGCATCAGGGTCTTTTCCAGGGAGTCTTCTCTTCTCAGGAGGTGGCCAAAGTCTTGCAGCCTCAGCTTCACGATCTGTCCTTCCAGTGAGCACTCAGGGCTGATTTCCCTCAGAACGGAGAGGTTTGATCTTCTTGCAGTCCATGGGACTCTCAAGAGTCTCCTCCAGCACCAGAATTCAAAAGCATCCATTCTTCGGCGATCAGCCTTCTTTATGGTCCAGCTCTCACTTCTATACATCACTACTGGGAAAACCATAGCTTTAACTACACGGACCATAACAAACCTTTTTTGACACCTTAATTTTAAATACTCATTTAAACCACAGAGCCTAGGGCTTGCCGGTCAGAAGGTCGACAGTTCGAATCCCCTCCTTTTGTTTTTTACAACTTCTACACCTTTTTTGTGGGGGGGGGGAACCTCTACATCAGTTTCATTGGAGCAGGGGTGGAGGTTACCTTAAACCCAGGAGGTGAGTATCTGTAGCCAAAAAAAACCATGATCTCCCTTCCTGTGCAGGATCGTTGATGTAGGCGGACAGAGGTCGGAGCGCCGTAAATGGATCCACTGTTTTGAGAACGTGATTGCCCTGATCTACTTGGCCTCTCTCAGTGAATATGATCAATGTCTGGAGGAGAACACAAGTGAAGTAAGGAGGGGGATTTTTAAAAAAATGCATGAGTGTGTGATTGTGTGTGCTGAAATCAGGTTTTAAGATCAGAAGAGCAGGCCAAGGGAGGGAGTTCTACAGTTTTGCCTCCTGCATCAGGGAGTTCCGCAGTTTACTGTATTTTTTGCTCTATAAGACTCACTTTTTCCCTCCTAAAAAGTAAGGGGAAATGTGTGCTCGTCTTATGGAGCGAATGCAGGCTGCGCAGCTATCCCAGAAGCCAGAACAGCAAGAGGGATTGCTGCTTTCACTGCGCAGCGATCCCTCTTGCTGTTCTGGCTTCTGAGATTCAGAATATGTTTTTTCTTGTTTTCTTCCTCCAAAAACTAGATGCGTCTTGTGGTCTGGTGCGTCTTATAGAGTGAAAAATACGGTAATTTGCAGGAGAGGCATCACAACTCCTGGCAGATCCAACCTACCTCACTGCTGCCTACCCTCTGCCGCCCTCCAAGGCCAAAGTTGGGCACTTAGGGGAAACTGCTGTCTGGCCAGATCAAGATGCCACTCTGTCCAGGTTTAAAAACTGGCCAGGGCCTCCAAGCATTAGGTTTTATGCCCATATGTGGCGCTGTGGGTTAAACCACAGAGCCTAGGACTTGCCGATCAGAAGGCTGGCGGTTCGAATCCCCGCGACGGGGTGAGCTCCCGTTGCTCGGTCCCAGCTCCTGCCAACCTAGCAGTTCGAAAGCACGTCAAAGTGCAAGTAGATAAATAGGTACCGCTCCGGCGGGAAGGTAAACGGCGTTTCCGTGAGCTGCTCTGGTTCGCCAGAAGCGGCTTAGTCCTGCTGGCCACATGACCCAGAAGCTGTACGCCGGCTCCCTTGGCCAGTAAAGCGAGACGAGCGCCACAACCCCAGAGTCAGCCACGACTGGACCTAATGGTCAGGGGTCCCTTATCTTTTTATGCTGATTTAAGCTTCTCATGTGCTTTGGGAAGGGAAGGAGGCATCCCTGCACGTTTTGTTATCAGGATTTCTTCCTTTCCACGTTACCTGGAGGGGAACAGGTGAACACAGCACTGCGCCCCACTCCCTGCAAAGGGCACCTTCCTCTGAGCTTCCTAGGTGAGGTTGCCATGTGCCCTCTTTTCCCAGGACATGTCCTCTTTCTCATGCGTAAAAATTCTGTCCGAGTGTAATTTTTTTCAGTTTGCCAGAATGTCTCTGGCTATAATTTCTGGATGAGACAAAAACAAAACTGAGGGCTAAAGACTTGCTTTCCTCTTCTCCTGCCCCCCCCCCAGCAATAAAATCACAGCTTCTATATCCTACCTATGGTAGGGGTTTTTAAAATGAGAGTCGTCGTAGCCAGTGCCGGATTTACATACAGTGGTACCTCGGGTTACATACGCTTCAGGTTACAGACTCTGCTAACCCAGAAATAGTGCTTCAGGTTAAGAACTTTGCTGAACAGAAATCGTGCTCCGGCGGCGTGGCAGCAGGAGGAGGCCCCATTAGCTAAAGTGGTGCTTCAGGTTAAGAACAGTTTCAGGTTAAGAACGGACCTCCGGAACGAATGAAGTACTTAACCCGAGGTACCACTGTATAAGCTAAACAAGCTATGGCTTATGGCCCCACTCTCTTGGGGGCTCCCCAAAAAAGTTAAAGGGGAAAAAACGGGATGTACACATCCAAAATAGAAGATTAAAAAACAAATAAAATAAAACCTACATACAGCAACAGTGTTTTGTGTTGTGTAGGCTCCTGGGATGTAAGTCATGGGCCCCGCCTGCTAGCCTGCTCCCTAAAATATCACTGGTTTGCTCCTTTCTATATATAGGGTGCCTCCATTCTGCATGGACTGGTTGCAGTGCAACATGGGCAAATGGCTTTAGATACCTATGAGGTCCATAAATTACCATTGAGCATATATTCAACAGAAAAAACAGCGACAATTTGTTGTTGACAAAGGACAGCTGGGCACAGAAAGGGCCCCATTACCTTCAGTAGCTGAGGGCCTCATCAAACCTAAATCCGGCCCTGGTCATAGTGTCCTCTTTTTTGCTTTTCAAAATATGGCAACCCTAGCCAGCCCATTCCTGTTCAAACAAGCCCTTCAAAGTCACGAGGACTGGAATATTGTTTTATTTTTTATTTTTAAAGAAGAGACCGTAGCTCAATAGCAGGTCTCAGGCTTGGCATCTTCAGGTAGGGCTGGGAACTGTGCCCCTGCCTGAAACCTGATAGTGATAACAGCAAGAACCTTTATTGCACTACATAACTGGGAACCAGGGGCAAAGCAGCTGCTTATATACATACCTGAAAGCCTGGGCCACTCCCACTCCCAACGTGATTGGCTGTCTAAACTTCCAAGCTGCGAATCACGGCTCAGAGCTCAAGGGCCAATGGCAGAGGCCCGAATCCTGGAATGTTCTGTGATTGGACGTCATGTATCGAATCGGAACACAGGGGCTCAGAATCCTCAGTCCAGACTCAAACTCAGGCAAACGCAGTCCACTGAATACATAACACAGCCTTTCATTCAAAACAATGAGGACTAGGTTCTTAGCTTCAATTTGAGGGGGAAATGGTAGAGGCTTTGCTTAGTCGGGAGAAGGTCTGAAGTTCAGGCCTGGACATCTCTCTGGGTAGGGAAGACTCCTTTTCTCTGAATCCCTGCTGATTCTGGGCAGTGAAGGCACGACTGAGTGAGAGGCCCGATTCCTTGTGAGTGTTCCTAAGTACTTTCTTTTCCGTTCTTCCTCCACTTCCACGAGTTAGAACCGGATGAGGGAGAGTCTGGACCTCTTCAGAACCATCCTGGAGCTTCCGTGGTTCTGGAATACTTCCATCATCCTTTTCCTCAACAAGGTGGACATCCTGGAGGAGAAGATCCTGAGCTCCGACCTGGCTGCTTATTTCCCAAGTTTCCCAGGTAATACTTCCTCCTCCCTCCAGCCAACTAGTGCAGAGTCCGGCATCCTCAAGCATCAGTTATGGGCCTGGGAGATTAAGATTCAAATCCTGACCTAGCCGTGAAACACAATGGGTGACATGATGGGGTGAGCTCTCCCATTGCTGTGTCCCAGCTCCTGCCAACCTAGCAGTTTGAAAGCACGCCAGTGCAAGTAGATAAATAGGTACCGCTCTGGCGGGAAGGTAAACAGTGTTTCCGTGCACTCTTGTTTCTGTTACAGTGTCCCGTTGTGCCAGAAACAGTTTAGTCCTGCTGGCCACATGACCCGGAAAGCTGTCTGTGGACAAACACTGGCTCCCCTGGCCTGAAAGCGAGATGAGTGCCGCAACCCCCTAGTCGCCTCTGACTGGACTTAACCGTCCAGGGGTCCTTTACCTTTTGCACGCCTGTGACGTTGCATGTCTCTCTCGTGCTCAGGAGGAGCATGCCTTTGATGCTGAGCTCATAATAGTAATAATAATAATAGTAAGAATAATTTATTATTTATACCCCGCCCATCTGGCTGGGTCCCCCAGCCACTCTGGGCGGCTTCCAACAAAACACTAAAATACAATAACCTATTAAACATTTAAAGCTTCCCTAAACAGGGCTGCCTTTAGATGTCTTCTAAAAGTTTGGTAGTTATTTTTCTCTTTGACATCTGGTGGGAGGGCGTTCCACAGGGCGGATGCCACTACCGAGAAGGCCCTCTGCCTGGTTCCCTGTAACTTGGCTTCTCGCAGCAAGGGAACCGCTAGAAGGCCCTCGGTGCTGGACCTCAGTGTCCGGGTAGAACGATGGAGGTGGAGACGCTCCTTCAGGTATACTGGACCGAGGCCATTTACTGCTTTAAAGATCAGCACCAACACTTTGAATTGTGCTCGGAAACGTACTGGGAGCCAGTGTAGGTCTTTCAAGACCGGTGTTATGTGGTCTCGGCGGCCGCTCCCAGTCACCAGTCTAGCTGCCGCTGCTCAGCGGTTCAGCCTCCTTTGCCCCCTCAATATTGGGCAAGGCTGAGCCCCCTGCTAAGGAATATTGAGGGGGCTGACAGCACCACCGCCCCCTAGCGTTGGCACACCTGACAGCTATCTCCTTATATTTTTCCAGGCCCCAAGCGAGACGCTCACGCGGCCAAGCAGTTCATCCTTGAAATGTACATGGACATCTTCAGGAAGTTCTTGGTCCCTGCCGGCGACTTTGGAGGCGGTCCTTCCGGCGACGTCCACAGGCCACGGATCCTTTACTTCCACTTCACCTGTGCCACGGACACGCAGAACATTGGCACGGTTTTCGAGGACATTAAGGACGCGGTCCTGGCTGCCTACCTCGATGAGTTCAACCTGGTCTAGAAGGGTCTTGCGGACACTTCTAAAGGATCCCAATGACTCCACCCGTTTGCCTTAGAGGAGGCCTGGCGCATGGAATGCAAAACCGGCGGCTCTAAAGGCCCGTTTTAAAACGCCGGCGGGCACCGAGATCTGTCCAGCAGCTTCACCTCTTGGGAATCCCAGAGGTGGGAGGGCGGACCTGGCTATTGCAGGCTGAGACCCGCTCCATTCAAAAGGGATTTCAAAACCCTGTGCTCTTTGGCCACCCTGCATAGCTGTCAATTGTCCCTTATTTGGCGGGACAGTCCCTTATCCCAGCGCCATGTCCCGCTGCTGTCCCTTATTGATGATGTCCCTTAAATTTCCCGGGTTTCAAAGGAAGCAGCTCCTCTCCCTCCCTCCCTGCCGGCCAGGGAGGAGGGAGGCTCCAGCTGTGTTGCTTGGCTGCGTTGCTCACCCAATAAGGAGTCTAAGAACGACTGGGGGGTGGAGCTTGCATGCCTTGTGCCAATCAAATCGGCCAAGTTGCCTGGGGACTCGCCTTTGCTCAGCGCTTCCCAGCGGAGAGGTGACGGTGGTTTTCCTTGCTGCATCCCTTTTGCCGGGTTGCTGCGCTGTGGGAACCACCACTTGAGGCTTCGTTTGGCTGCTGGCTGGGCTTTCTGCCTTTGGCTCGGAGGGGCTCAGAAGTTGAACATACCTGCGCTTGGAAAATCCCTTATTTTGGCTGCTGATCCCTTATTTTTGAGGCTGCGGGTCCCTTATTTTCAAATATGTAAGTTGACAGCTATGCCACCCTGATGAAAAGAGAAACGGGAGCAGAAATCCTCGGTCTCTGCTTCCTGGTCCCATGTCCGGAACTCGGCCCTGCGGACAGCATCAGCATTGGCTGTTCCTTCCAGTCCACGGACAATATGTGGTTGACGAGGGCTGGATCTGTACGTTTCAGGAAAACGCGTTGTAAAGCTCATAATGGGAAAATTGCCAGAGGATCGGACTCTACAGCGCCATCTGGTGCCACAATGTTATAAAACTGAAAAGAAACAAAGCATCGATGTACCTGAGTCCTAGGCCTTGACTCCAGCTAACTTCCTGAGGCAGCGTTCACACAGCCGTTTGTTCTGTTCCCCTGCTTATTTCTGCACCATATTCGAGCTTTCGCAGAACATGAAACCGCTTCCGGAAATCTAGTGGAACATGGTGGAGGTTTAGCTCTCGCTTCCGTGTTATCTGCTCCAGAAACGAACTGTTCGCAGCCCCACCAGCCCAGAAAATTGCAGGAGTAAAGTGTCAGAATCTGGGGCAGTAAATGGTTTTCTTCCTACTTTTTTTTTTTGGGGGGGGGAATCATGGGGTAGCAGAAGCCGGCATGTGCCCTTTTCTTCTTGCAACCTGGACAAATCTGTCAAATCGGGTCTATATTTTCCCCTGAATCTTAATTTCACTTCTTCACATTTCCACAGCAATTTGCTGTACACGCTGCGTTTATTTTCCAGATCCTCCTGTGATAGGTCTGCCAGAGTCTTAGTGCAAATTTCTTCTCAATAAACACATTTTTTTGTATGCATCTTTTTTTTTACTCACATACACCTTTTTGCAAGCAATATTAAAATGCAAACAGACTGCTGCATTCTGGGCCCTATTGTTCTAGGGCAGGGGTCTGCAACCCGCGGCTCCGGAGCCGCATGTGGCTCTTTTACACCTTTGCCGCGGCTCCGGGGCGGATACTAGCAAGGGGAGGAGACGCATTGCGCGCCCTGACACTCCCCACTGTGGCGGGCGCTGTACTGGCTGTGACGTCACATGGGGGCGGTGTGTGCGTTAGTCACGCACCGTCCCGACGTCACCTTCCCGGTTTTGCGGCTCCCAGGTTTTTATTCCTTCGGAAACGGGTCCAAGTGGCTCTATTTGTCTTAAAGGTTGCAGACCCCTGTTCTAGGGCCAATCAGACTGCTGCCTTTTGGATCCTATTCAACTCAGTACATAACAGCCACAGTACATAAAATAATACGATACAAATTGAGAAGCTGAGATTAGAGCGTGGAGCAAGGCAGGTGGAAGGAGGCCTTGCCTGATGGAGTCTCTCCCCTCACAGTCCTCCTTCCAGGACCAGTTTCCGTATGAGGAGTCCCAGGGCCAGGGACAGCTCAGGACCTCCAGACACACGGCCCAGGCTTGCACCCCAGAGAGGAGGCGTTGTGATAGAAATTTTGAGGTCTTAGATATATGGCAATGTTCATAACCGCACATACATAGATCAGCACAGGAAGACCGACCTGAAGCCATTTTGGTTCCTAAACTGAGCAAATGTTTCCTCTGCAAGGCCAAAGTGGGAAACCTCCCCATTGTCTCTTTCCTCACAAATCCTGTCTTAAGGGCGCCTTTAAGATATGAATAGGGTGTGAGCCTGTGACGTGGCCCAGGAACTAAGTATTTATCACTACAAAAGATTGGCCAGGCTCCCCAGGAAATCCAATCAAGTAACCTGCCAGACAGGAGATAAACAACAACAGGAGAAAAACAATATTCAAATTTCTGTTTTAGACCGCCTTTTCTGTGACGTAGGTGTGATGTATCTGAGAGGTGGTCTTAGGTTACACCCCTTCTGTTATGTATGTATGATGTTTCTGGGGGTGGTCTTGATCTACAGGGTGGCAATTTCAAAAGTCTTTAAAAGCGCTTGCAAAGCATTTTTGTGGGTCCTCCTCGTTTCCTGCGAGTGAGGGGAGCACCCTGTTGCAACAGATCAATAAAGATCAGGCTTCCTAGCTGCTTTGCTTCTCAATATTCTCTGGTTGGCCTCTGTTATTCTCTCCTACCAATAGGGAACCTATGTAAGGACTCTATATGGGCTCTTGGATACCCCATAAGGGAAAAGGGAAATTTTTTGTTTACAACAGCATGTTCCGTTGTCTCTCGAGACAGATGGATTGCAGCAACTAAAACAACCTCTGCAAACCTGGGGAGGGGTGGTTTCCTTGCAGCTGCTTAAACTTCCCTCTTGGGAATGAATGGGGCAGTTTTGATGGCTGACGTTGAACGTCTCCCAGATCCTAAGCATATAGGAAACGGAAGGGTTTTGCACTGCCTTGGCCAAAACAGGTACCGTATTTTTTGCTCTATAAGACTCACTTTTCCCCTCCTAAAAAGTAAGGGGAAATGTGTGTGCGTCTTATGGAGCGAATGCAGGCTGCACAGCTATCCCAGAAGCCAGAACAGCAAGAGGGATTGCTGCTTTCACTGCGCAGCGATCCCTCTTGCTGTTCTGGCTTCTGAGATTCAGAATATTTTTTTTCTTGTTTTCCTCCTCCAAAAACTAGGTGTGTCTTGTGATCTGGTGCGTCTTATAGAGCGAATACAGTAGTCCAAATGAGCTCACAAGTTTCTTTGACTCATCTGGTTGGGCCAACAAGAAGGGAAGGAGCAGGAGAAAAAGAGGATTTTTGGAATTATCTCAAATGGATGCTTTGCTTGCCAAGGGGAGAGAGACGCCTGGCGTTTAATTGTCCATCGCGAAGACTTTTTAAAAAATTATTATTATTTTTTAAAAAAACCACTGTGCATTTGGCTTCTCTTCCTTGCTTAAAACGGCAATCAGATAGTGAGATGATTCGTGTGGTTTGATATTGGCAGGTCCCCAACCGCCGCTGAGAAACGTGCCAAACTGAGAAACTGCTCCAGTAGTAGCACAACCTTCAAAGCCCTATGCAGCCTAGGACCCTCGTACCTACGGGACCGCCTCTCCTGGTATGTCCCACAGAGGAACTTACAGTCTTCAATCAAAAACATCTTGGAGGTCCCAGGCCACAGAGAGGTTAGGCTGGCCTCAACCAGAGCCAGGGCCTTTTCAGTATTGGCCCCAACTTGTTGGAACGCTCTGTCACAAGAGACTAGGGCCCTGCGGGACTTGACATCTTTCCGCAGGGCCTGCAAGACAGAGCTGTTCCACCAGGCCTTTGGCCAGGGCACAGCCTGACTCCCTCCCTCGGCAATCTTCGCGGAGCTCTGGCCCAATGGTTGCCATCAATTTGATTTGAATTAATTTTATAATGAAATGATTTTAAAATGTTGTGTTATTTTATTGATATTAGTTGCCCTGAGCCCGGTTTCTGCTGGGGAGGGCGGGATATAAATAAAATTTTTTATTATTATTATTATTATTATTATTATTATTATTATTATTACACCCTCTCCTAACACCCCATACACCCTAGAGAGAAGCGTACTGGGGACAGACTAAAAGACAGAAGGATGTGCAGGGGAGAAAAGGGGAATGATAACAGCCCTCAACCAAATCTGCTTTGTGTAGTTGGTTTTTCTGAAACCATGCAGCATGGTTGCAAACACCCCTCGCCACTTTTTAAAGTGGGAAAGCTGGGACCTGAGCCTGGGACCTTCTGCCTTCTTGTTGTTGTTTGAATTTATGTACTGCCCTATACCTGGCGGTCTCAGAGAAGATCACAGAAAAGGTCACAACGTATATAATCGGAATAAGAACAACCACCCAATATCATCTCCCCAGAAAAGAACCACATTTTAAAAGGGTAAAGGTAAAGGGACCCCTGACTGTCCCTGGAAAATTGGGACACTTGGAGGCAGGGCCGGATTTAGGTTCATTGAAGCCCTAAGCTACTGAAGGTAATGGGGCCCTTTCTATGTCCAGCTGTCCTTTGTCAACAACAAATGGTCACAGTTTTTTGGTGTTGAATATATGCTATATATGCTATATATATATGCTCTCTCTATATATGCTATATATGATGTATGGAAGTGAGAGCTGGACCATAAAGAAGGCTGATCGCCGAAGAATTGATGCTTTTGAATTATGGTGCTAGAGGAGACTCTTGAGAGTCCCATGGACTGCAAGAAGATCCAACCTCTCCATTCTAAAGGAAATCAGCCCTGAGTGCTCACTGGAAGGACAGATCCTGAAGCTGAGGCTCCAAGACTTTGGCCACCTCATGAGAAGAGAAGACTCCCTGGAAAAGACCCTGATGCTGGGAAAGATGAAGGGCACAAGGAGAAGGGGATGACAGAGGACGAGATGGTTGGACAGTGTTCTCGAAGCCACCAGCATGAGTTTGACCAAACTGTGGGAGGCAGTGGAAGACAGGAGTGCCTGGCATGCTCTGGTCCAGGGGGTCACAAAACAGTCGGACACGACTAAACGACTAAACAACAACAACATATGCTATATGGTCATTTATGGACCTCATAGCTATCTCAAGCCATTTGCCCATGTTGCTATACAGCCAGTCCATGCAGAATGTAGGCACCCTATATATGGAAAGGAGCAAACCAGTGATATTTTAGGGAGCAGGCTAGCAGGCGGGGCCCATGACTTACATCACAGGAGCCTACACAAAACATAACACTGTTGCTGTATGTAAAGGTAAAGGGACCCCTGACCATTAGGTCCAGTTGTGACTGACTCTGGGGTTGCGGAGCTCATCTCGCTTTACTGGCCAAGGGAGCCGGCGTACAGCTTCCAGGTCATGTGACCAGCATGACTAAGCTGCTTCTGGCGAACCAGAGCAGCGCACGGAAACACCGTTTACCTTCCCGCCAGAGCGGTACCTATTTATCTACTTGCACTTTGATGTGCTTTCGAACTGCTAGGTTAGCAGGAGCAGGGACTGAGCAACAGGAACTCACCCCGTCAAGGGGATTCGAACCGCCAACCTTCTGATTGGCAAGTCCTAGGCTCTGTGGTTTAACCCACAGCGCCACCCTATATATAGAAAGGAGCAAACCAGTGATATTTTAGGGAGCAGGCTAGCAGCTGGGGCCCATGGCTTACATCACAGGAGCCTACACAACACAAAACATTGTTGCTGTATGTAGGTTTTATTTTATTTGTTTTTTATGTTATATTTTGGAAATGTACATCCAGTTTTTTCCTTTAATTTTTTGGGGGGGTCCCCAAGAGAGTGGGGCCCTAAGCTATAGCTTGTTTAGCTTATACGTAAATCCGGCACTGGCAACTTGGAGGGTATGCCCAGGAATGCAGTATGAAGTAGGCAAACAAAGAGGAGTCCCGAAGCCTGTTTAGGGGTTCTGCCCATACTTCTCAGTGGCAGGAAAAACCAGTTAACAAAAGCAGTTCTGGGGGAGACTTCAGGGTGCCCTATTGATTCAGCAAAGATCTCTCTCGCTCCACCCAGCACAGATCCCTCCATCGTTTAATCTGCCCAAAGTATAACAGACTTTTAACCACTGGTTCTGCGTGGAAAATGGCAGATAATGCCAGCTAAAAGCTAATCACCAGCCCCTTGTCGTTTATCAAGAAGCTCATGGCATTATCTCAATCGTTCAGTTTGAACACTCATCTGACGGAAGGAACTCCTTTGCCTCCCTCTGCTACAATTAAGGTCATCTCCTGCTGGAAGGCCACTGAGCTATCGGAGAGTTCTTAGAAAGGGAAGGTACATGAGAACATGATAAGATGAGCCCGGGTGCTGGATTAGGCCATCCCAGCAACCTGTTCAGACAATGGCCAACCAGAAGGTCCAGCAGTGGAGAACCCGCAATCAGGATTCGAATACAAAAGCAACTCTCCTCCTCTGTGATTTCAGAAGTGTGATGGCCTCCTGTTATGTACTGAGTTGAATAGGATCCGAAATGCAGCAGTCTGATTGGTCCTAGAACAATAGAATCCAAAATGCAGCACTCTGATTGGTCCTAGAACAATAGGGTCCAGAATGCAGCAGTCTGATT